>SRPP01000122.1:0-58136 GCA_018360055.1 Claviceps monticola
GCACCTCCGGCAACATCTTCCAGCTCTTCTCACACCAAGGATATGTCCATATGATGGATCGGATACGCTGCTGATCATCATATATGATTGAATGCTTCAGATTATGTTCCTGAAGGGTCCGAATCCACGCTTGGGTCGCAGACAGCCCGTCTAGCCTCTCGTCTTGAAAGCGTGGGAACGGTGGGAGGTCGAGGCGCGATGCTAACAAATGATGATGAATAGTTTGTTGGGTGGCGTAACGTTAATGAGCAGACAGTGTGCTCTTCTTGAACACTGTCTGTGTGCGAAAGGATACATAAAAAGTGGAGAAGGTCACGAGAGTTGTGGAGAATACTGTGCCATTATCAAATTCACGCTGTGCCAATATGAATGCTCTTTTGTTTTTGAAGCGCCGCCATCGCTTTGGGGCGAATCGAAATCTCCACTCACGGGTTCGTCATTCCGGTCCCTGTTGTACCTAGGTACATACTTAATGTGCCTAGACATGTATGTATGTACATAGTTATGTAGTTACCTTGCAAGTTGCAACACCCTGTTCAGTGTTCTCCATGGTGTCTGCCATGTCTGGCCGGTCTTCAACCCTCTCATTCCGACTCTGCAACGTCATACTTTCACCACGGGCGCTCCCGAGGCTGACCGCCTTGCTCTGCCGACATGGGCGCCAGTGACTCCAAGATTGTCTTCAAGCAAGGCATTTTCAAGCTCTCCGAAGAACGCCATATTCGGCCAGACGACCCCTACTGGACCTCAGTGAGTAAAACCCCTCGCATTCAGGCCAAACTGTCGAGCAGCAGCAGGGCCTGTCTGTCATAGAGTAAACGCACATCTAACAGTCGGCCCAGTTTTGGGAACTTCCAGAGTCTTCTGAAGATGTGTTCAGCCTGTTTTCTCCAACAGATATTCGGCGCACCAGAGACCAAGCGCTCGAGAACCTCGAGACACTCATTCTAGCACTGACTTCTCGGCTGTTCCTGCTTCGACACCATCCATCTTTCCCCGACCCCGAGCTCGCCCCGGAACGAGATGCTCTGAATTGCATTCGCGTATTGACTAGGCTTCTGCCGTATTTGTACGAGAAGGAGAGCCTTGCTGCATGGGAGCAGCGCTTCTTTTGGGGCGCTCGCCGAAAACGAACTCGCCGTGCCGTCATCGCAAACGAAGTGCTGTTCGACGAGGCCGAATCTGATAGGCAGGAACGCAAGACAAACACCGACGAGTACGAAGAAGCGAAACCTCTCGCTGAAGAGCTCATCGACACTTTGATCGACCTCTTGTTCTTCTCGAACCTGACCATTACGAGTCAGCCTCAGGGCCATGACAAGGTCACGTTTGCCATATGGCAGAGCGGAGTCGGATGCAACACCGCAGTTGCTACTACAAAGGAGTTTGAGAGAAATCGGGCTGAAATCCTGAGGCTCTTAATGGCGCTAGCTGGACAGAGCATGTACTCGACACCGGGTGTTTTGACTCAGACTGGGGTCCGAACGCTTACCTACCTCTGCACTTGTCCGGACAAGCAGATCGTTTTGTCGGTTCTCTGTTCACTTCTGAACACTGTGAGTTTTCCGTTGAGGATTCATTGACCGACCACCTGGGCAGAGAAACAAAGTGCTGATTTTTGTTTGTCATGATGATCCAGACTCTAAAATATAACCCCGCGACTTGGCGTGTTCCCTACAACAGCCTGGTGTTTCGCGATTCTAAGGAGCTTCTAGTTACACATTCACTACAGTTTCTGCTCGCGCTACTGGTGTACCCGATACCAGAGTCAGTATCGCAGCCTACAACGTCTTCCAAGAGTTTTTATCGCCATTTTCTAGGCCGGCTACACCGTCCGCAGGATTTTCAATTCATTGTTGATGGAATGTCGCGGATTCTCAGTCAGCCCTTGAGCGAGAAAACCTCGTATCTCCCCGGAGCGCATGCAGCCACCAACTTTGCGCCTGAAATCCTGATGCTGTTTTGGGAGATGACACAATGCAATAAGAGGTTCCGTTCCTTCATCATTGACACCGATAGAGTGCACGACTTTGTTGTCCTCACAATCTTTTACGCGCTAGAGTATAAAAGCGACGCTGCCAAGCAAGGCATTGTGCGCATGTGTGCATTTTTGTTGCAGACCCTGAGCGTGGACGTCAAATTTGGACCGAGTCTGAACAAAGTCTTCGAGGGCCAAGACAGTCTTCCCACTGGTATTCGCATCACTAGATTCAAAGGCACATACTGTGACTTCTTGGTCCACTCAATATATAACCTCATCACTCGTAGTCAGGGAAGTTTTGCGGCCATCTATCCGGCTCTGTTGGCGGTCATCAACAACATTGCCCCCCACATTGAGAACCTTGGCGCATCGGGCAGCTCGCAACTGATGCATCTATTCTCGTCCATGTCGTCACCGTCTTTTCTGCTTGCCAACGAGACTAACTACCTGCTTCTGCATTCGCTCATGGAATCCATCAGCGCCATCATTGACAATAAGTATCGACAAAATCCGCAGCTTCTTCTCGCCATTGTTAAAAACAGGAAACGCATCGAAGCCTTGCGATCGTTCACACTTGAGAGCGGAAAAGAAGAAATAGAGAGGAGAACCCAGCTTAGGAAAGACCGTGGAGATCTTCACGATGCTGGATCCGGTAGAAGCTCGGTCGACAGCACAAGGAGCCAGCATGCGGCAGCGACGACGAAGGCGCCATCCCTGGATGATGTACCCGAGGATGGCGCATTTGCTATAGGAGGCTCGGACGATGACAGCGATGGAGATTCACAGCCCACGGCGGCACAGTCTACCGCGACTGGAACTCAGTCGCAGTCTTCATCTGGTGCCAACGTCAACGATGATGCTGTTCCCATTCAGCTCAGGGGAATGTCTGAAAAGGCGCGTGGTAAGATGCCGATTGGAGCACAATCATTCTCCAGGCAGCACAGCACCACCAGCCTGGGTGATCAATCATCGTCGTCTCATATGCAGAGCGGTTCCTTTGAACCTTCATCCCAATGGATCGATAGCTGGCTTCCAGAGTTGCCTCTCCACAGCATTCTGACAGTCATTCAGCAGATAGCCAGTATTTTGCCTCGGCAATCTAGTCGCGAAGCTCCTGTCTCTGATTTGCTTCGTCGGATCCAAGAAATTAATCTAGTCGGGATTGAGCCATCACCAGCGCGCGTCCATTCCTTCGAGTGGTCTCCGCTTGCCCTGGGCTGGTATGAATCATTACTCTGGGGCGTCATATTCTCCAATGAAATGCATATGGCCAAGGGCACTATGGGTCTATGGACTGGCACGTCCATCAAACTATTTAGGGTGCAGGAAACTGCCGTGGCAGGACCTACCTTGACGTCTCCGAGGGGAGCAGTAGACGCATTTGGAAGCAATATCGTGTCGCGCATTGGACAAATCAATTTCCGGAGTGGCCAAGCGCCAGCAACTAACATCAATTCTGGCCCACCACCACCGGGACTTGGTTCATAATGCGAGGAAAGAGAGCAAGCTTGCACTAGCTCAAGCACACATCAACCTGACGGCTCTCTTCCTACGTATATACTGACAGCTTATGCCCCTATACGAGAGATGACAAGTGTTCGTATACCTCGTTTCAGGCATATGAATGCCCATCCGAGGGAATCTCATGTGGCTGCCGGCAAGTCCATAGACCAAATTGGTCGGGATGTTACCTCCTAGCGTGGACTACATAAGCTTGTGACAAGGCCGGCCTCATGCTGCCTCGGGGTACGGGATGCAGCAAGATGTGTTCGCTGGAGAATAAGCTCGTACTATACTGGCGAGAACTCCGTATGCTGCGGCCAAATTGAGTTCTCGACGGGAATTGCTTCTCTTCTGGCTTGCGTGTCACAGGACTCACAGGTACATGCCCGCAAGGAATAACTCGGGGGACATTATTTATGCAGCCACGTGGCTAGATATCTACCTAAGTGCCTCTACTTACATAAGTACCTATGTACATGCCACTCTGCCTACATGTACCATACCTATCACCACTATGATGTAATACGACAGTCAAGTTGAGACAACATATTCATTTAAGCTGCTTGAATTGGCCTGATGTACGAACATGTGCCGCCAGATGCTCATCAGAATGGACCTGACCCCTCATCCGCTCACTGTCGCCAGTGACCACATAAAGGAGACGATCTCGTGTTACCTACCTTGGCCTCGTTACACCAATGTTCTCTCGTACACCGCCAAGCCTTCACGTGCCACGTCTACGACCAAGGAAAGCTTTGTAGGCACCGCGTTTCAGATGCGTTTGGTTACAGTATTCTCATCGCTACGGACCGGCATTGCCTTGTCAGCCATCAGCTCCGTAAGCCACAGCCGGACACGAGATTCAAAGGCCGCCGCCAAGCTACTATTCGTGAAGCCTCGCCTGTTGTAGGACCGGCATAAAGGGCCATGCGTGCTTGTTGATGTGCCCCATGCGGCTACCCAGGGCCAGCGAAGGACCCAGTTTCCATTTGCATTCAATACTGTCACGGAATTCAACGCGTCAACATCGGGGTTTGCTTCCATAATCTCTCGACTTTGAAACGAGAAAACTTATCAATCGGCATGGCTGTCTCTCCCGAGCCGACATTTCCGCTTGCCGAGGAGGAGATCAAGCTGTATACTATACATGTGCGTTTCTGGTCAGTGGTTCCCAACATCTGGGGCGTAGAACATTTTGATCAAGCCTCTCGGTTTTTTATTGACGCTTCGTTTTGGGAGTTGTAGATTTCCAGCAAGTATCTGAACCTCACGAGGCAAAAACTGCAGCTTACACGTCTTCCGCGAAATGGTCCTCAGCCGCATCGGACTGAGCCGTGGGAGCCAAAGGCGACTGTCGAGCGGCTCGTTGACTACTGGTTCGTTTTGCGACCGCTTGTTTGAAATGGCAATTCAAGGTGTTGATTCGATGAAAACCTTGTAACGTACTAATTGTTGTAAAACAAATATTACAGGCTACAAAATTTCTCCTGGCGCGACCAGGAAGCTGACCTAAATGCAAACGTGCCTCAGTTCCGAACCGAAATGCGGACCTCGTCTACGGAAGCGCCAGTTCGTCTACATTTGATCCATTCGAGATCAACGTACGCCAACGCCGTTCCGTGTCTCTTGATACCGCCCTTTCCCTTTACAAATCTCTGCTTCTCGCATCTCATCAACATTTTCACCACGCCTGACGACCCGTCTAAGGATGTTCCTTTCCATCTCGTCATTCCGTCACTACCCGGTCTTGGATTCAGTGACCCGATAAACAGCAACGAGCCAGTCCTTCCGCTCATTGCTCAAATGTTCGATGCGCTGATGAAGCGTCTCGGCTACGACTATTATCTTGCTAGCACGGCCACTCCATCGCCGAATTCCGTCACAGACATCGATTTTAGGCTGACCAACCACATTGCGTCTTCGCATCCCGATTCGTGTCTGGGCGTACATTTGCTGTCGCCGCCTTTTCGGGCCCCAACTTGGCAGAACGACCCATTGGAATGGCTCAAATGGAAGACGGCGACGGTTCTGCAAACTCCTTGCTTGGGGTACACCCACCAAGATGTCATTGCTTTTCAGCAACAGCAGCAGCAGCAGATACGGCAACTACCTGGGCCAAACCAGCTGCCGCTGTGTCCCGGGTTGAATATGGGTGTAAATGGGGGTTTCGAACCGAATCCACTTGCGTATGCACTATGTGACTCACCTGCAGGTTTGCTTCTTTTTGTCCTTGTGATCTTGAGAAACCTGGGCCCGGAGCACGAATTCTCGAATCGAGATGTCATCAAGATGGTTTCGTTGACGTGGCTTCCTGGGCCGGAAGAAACCATGAGACTATGGGCCCATTGCTGCTCCAGCTCTGATGACTTGTCGAGCTCGTCTCTCAAGCCGAAGGTAGGGGTCACAATTTTTTCAGGGGCCAATAGCGAAACATGCGGGAATTCACAACAGAGAGATAGCCTGCCCCTGCCGGTCTCGAGTCCCGGCGTGCACACGTGTCTTGCCTGGGGCAGATCCAGATTCAACATCGTCTCTTCCCAGACTGTTGCTGGAAGTCCCGGGTTGTTAGCGTGGGATAGGCCGGAAGTGATTGCCACAGGGGTGAGGGAGCTGGCAAAGGCAATAATTGCCAGTGATGATAGGCTACAGGCCACCAAGGAACCTGGCGAAGCAATGCAAGAGCTCATAGCGGGAGGTTCTGAGGGTGATGAAAGATTATTTCCTGTAGAGTTACTCCTTGGGGAAGAAGGAGCAAAGAAATCGAGTAGTGAGGGCGAGCCCACGCCACTACTGTTTCCTGTGCTGAGAGCATCGTGCCCAGAACTTGCAGTGGATCATACGGACAGAGATGATGGCAGTCAAGAGTTTGAATGGAGGAAGGCAGCGTAATTCCGAGCCGGGGCTGCGAGATTTGTGGCGGTGGCTCTTGTATACATGTACATAGAGTCACGACAAGCAATGTTGGGCCAAGGCTCATCAGAGATATGATTTCCAAAGAAAGGAAAGAAGCGATCGCATACGGAGTGAGTAAACAACGGTGCTGCAGGGAACATTGGTGGGCTTGTTGGCGGGACGCTGCTTGCTCTGCAGTGGTCCGTGCGCAAACACGCTTTCGGCCCCAAAACCCACACCGGCGACCGCTGATGAGCTGATGACCCTGTTCTGAACAGTGAAGGCATCACATCACTTACGTGCGGCCTCTTCGTCCAGTCTCGGCAACGATCTTGGGGATAAAGTCTCAGGAACTTCTCGGGTCTCCCTGAACGCGCTTTCGTGTACAAACGAATTCAACGCGACTTACGATGCCCCTCCGCTGACACCACCCGACATCGTACTGCGACCAACCATGTCGACTCGTTACGGGGGCGGCCACTCGATGCGCAACGGCAACGGCTACGGAAATCTCGGCAAGGGTCCGGAAAACTACGATACATACAACGATGGCCGACCGAGAGACAGACTCGATCGATATGGCTCGCCATCGCAGACTATGCGCGGCCCGCCTCCGCCTCCCTCCATTCGCAATATGCCCTCGCGGTCACGCATCCAGAACACGAGTGCTGAGCGGCAAATCACCCAGGTTCTCGAGCACATACGCGCCTATTGGCCGTCCATGTGCGAGAACGAGTCGTTGCCCGTGCAGCTTGCGCTGCAATTACTCGACACGAGCTCTGTCGGCCGGGCCCATGAATATCGCAAGTTCCAGGACACCCACAGGTATCTTCAGAACTCGCTCAAGAACATTGTCCACGAACATCATCAAGGCTTCAACAGTTCGATCGGTACCTTCCACAAGATCCAGGGCAGTATACAGGCTTCGCAGAAGCGAGTTCGAGAGCTCAAAGAGTCGCTGGCAGGGTCCAAAGCCAGCTTGTGCTCTACCGATCCTGGGCTCAAGAACCTGTCCAAGACGTCCCTGGACTACGAAGAACTGTTGCAGACGTTGAATGAGCTGGATGAGCTGCGCGCGGTGCCGGACCAGCTGGAAGCGCGTATATCGGAAAAGCGCTTCCTGGCTGCGGTGGAAGTGCTGCAGAATGCACTGCGGAAGCTGCGGCGGCCAGAACTCGATAGCATCAAAGCGTTGAACGATCTGCGGCTGTATCTGGCCAACCAGGAAACCGCGCTCATGGACATTCTCGTTGAAGAGCTGCACGAGCACTTGTACCTCAAGTCGCCCTACTGCCAGGAGCGATGGCAGAGTCTTGCTAAGGCGCAAGGCGCCTTTGCCGATGCCTACGGAGATACCAGCGGCATCGTCCCCTTTCACACTGTTCTCGAGACAATGGAGCTGGAAAAGGCCGCTGCAGAAGATCCCATGAAGAATCCCGAGGCGGACACATTCAACTACATTGGGTTGCTGGTCGAGGCCCTAAATAAGCTCGGTCGACTGCAGAATGCGGTCGAGAACTTGAAGCAGCGACTGCCAGTGGAACTGTTTGGCGTGGTAAACGAGACGATCAACGAGGTTGACCAGCGTCATCCAAGCTCTCTTCGAGGCACCGCCGCAAAGACGGAAGGATTCTTTGTCTACGACAGCCGAGACACGCAAATGCGAGCCGATGTCATCTACGATTTGTTATGGACTCTGTACGGAAAGTTTGAGGCCATCGCGGAAGGCCAGCGCATCTTTCACGAGTTCGTCAAGGCACTTATCCGTCGCGAGGGGGCTGGGAACAACAGCGCACTGCTGGGCAGCTTCAAAGAACTCTGGAATCTGTACCAAAACGAAATCCGATCTCTGCTACACAACTACGTCACAACCGATGCGGATGTCTACCAGTTCGACTCGCCGAATCCTGGCGCCAGTTTCATCGGCAAGAAGGACGTGATGCGGGAGCACTTATTCAAGTTCGCCGAGGCGGATGCCAAGTCGGTGGACATGGTGACCGAGTACGACGCCCTCGAGGGCATCATCCAAGCCACCGTCCCCGGGCTGACCAGTACTTCTCGCAAGGGGGTCTCCGACGCGAAGAAAACCAGCCGCGTCACTATGGACGGGGCCCTCACTCGACGACACACGGGACAGGGCTCTTCTGGCAAACACGTCATCGGCACGTACAAGTCGCTGGTTGAGCCCAGCGTCTTCAACATGAGCCTACTGCTGCCCCCTACGCTGACCTTTCTGCAGCGACTCCGGACCATCGTGCCGCCGGGGTCGGATCTCGCGACCAGCACCCTGACCACATTTCTTGATAACTTTCTCGTCAATGTATTCCAGCCGCAGTTGGACGAAACGCTGATGAAGCTGAGTGATTCCGTCTTTGTGGAGGCCGATTCATTCGCCCAGGATCAGGCGTGGAATCTCGTTGCGCCCCGACCTGTCTTCAAGGGCACTACTCTATTCTTCCAGATTGTCACGGCATTCTGCAAGATGCTGGGCACCATTCCGCCGGACCAGGCCCTCAGCTCCCTCATTGTCACGCAAATGGCGCGATACTACGATCGATGCCTCGAATGGTACAAGTCGCTGGTGACCAAGACGCAAGAACAGGGCAAAGACGCCGCGAATAATAATCTCCGCGCCGCGGCCCGGTTTTCGATCCAGCTCGGTCCGCTGGAGGAAGTGGTGCAGCAGCTGTGGAAGGCGGAAGAGGACGTGGACGACGTGACGGCCCTGCTGGACAGGGAGATCCAGGAGCTGGTGGAACAGACCAATGAGTCGCGGCTAGAGGCCAACGATGTGATTCAGGACCGCGACACGATCTTATCGCTGTGTCTCTTGTACACGAGCATGAAGTGGCTTGCGGCCAAGATTTCCGGGCTGAGGCACATAACGGTGCATGAGACGGATTCTTCACGGCAAGCTATTCCGAGGCAGACGACTCGGCGCTGGACTCTGATGGGCGAACTTGTCGGTAAAACTGCTGCGTCGTCGTCATCAGAGCAGGGGCCTGTGCATTTGCCATTGACGCAAGAAACGGTGCAGTATGTTTTTCCTCCTCCGTCTTATCTTGTGAACCATTATTTCTTTTGTGTGTTTTCATTTGCACTCGCTCCATCCATCCCATATTTCACAGCTTGCTAACTAATTGAACAGGAAATTTGACAACATCGTCACCTCCTACGAAGATCTCGCCACTACGGCCCTCCTCACACTCCACATGGAAGCCCGCTGCCGCATCATCTACTCCCTCCGGAATGCCCTTTCCCCCGACCTAGCACCCTACCTCCTCGACCGAGAAGTCCGCGAGCCCGACCCAGCTATTCTGAGCCTCAATCTCGAACTGGTCCTCTTTGATGAGATGATTGTGCGGTCCCTCCGTGCCAAGGAGGTCTCTTTTATTCGCACAGGTCTTGGGCGCCTTATCAACTTTTACCTCGTGGCGAATGCTAGGCTCGCGTCGCCGATGAATGAGAGAGGCTGTGGACGCATGCAGCTCAACATACTTGTCTTGCAGCAGAATCTGAAGAATATCGAAGAGGGTGTGGATCTGGCGCGTGCGGCGAACTATTTTGCATTGTTTGAGAGGGGCCCGGATGCGATTCTGGAAAAGGCCCGGGCGGTGCGGGATAGCAAGACTGTGGATGGGGATGGAGACGGGAACGGAAATGAGGGTGAGGGAGAGGCAGTGGGAGGGGAATCTGCTATGGATGTGTTTACGTATGAGGAGCTCAAGGCGTTGATGGAGTTGTGCTTCAGTGAGCCGATGGCGGATCGGGAGCGTGGGATAGCGAGCTCAGCGAGGAAGAGAATGGATGATAAATTGCTGGGGTTGAGTGAGCAGATGTGGCCGGGCAGTCCTGATGGCTAGGCATGCATGGCTTGTGTATTTCTTTTCTCTATGCGTGCACTTTTTTTATTCCCTCTCTTGCTGTCCTTCTCCTTTTGCTTTCTTTTTCTGTCGTTATGTCGTTATGTCGTTATGTCTTTCTTCTGTTTCTTTTTTTTTTCCAGTGGAACGTCAAGGTACGTCTGCGATCAACGACATATCGGGAAGGCGGTCTTTGGTGGCATAAATGTGAGGAGATACAAATGAGCACGTATGAAGCACACATCTGCGTTGATACAGACAAGGCGAGCACGAGCTACGGGCTTAAGTCCGGAACGGGTGGCGGATTATCCCGTGTACACTGTGAAAACTATGCCTCCCGCTGGATTGAGGAACTCCACTGACATCGCGAACACGTTGCTTCACTTACCCTGGGAAATACTCAAGAATATATTCACAGCGCTAAAAGGTCAAGAATTTGCGTGCCATGTATGCATGTACATGGTTGCCTCTACAACGTCAGACAATGACGTCAAACTATACTAGACAAATAAGGGACCAACCGGGTTTCGTTGGAACGCTGAGATACTAACTACCTAGGTAGCGAGCGTGTCGGCCCGGGTTCGTAGGCAATACCTACCTGCTCTCTTCGCTGCGCGATCTTATGATTCAGGTAGTCATAAGGCCAATCCAATTGGTAGACTGCCTTGATAATATCGCTCGCACGAAGACGTCAGGCAAAGTCTTGAGTATGTCACTCTTCCCACTATATGCATTGGCCAGTCAAGGCCATGATGCTCGGCAAGATGCCGAGGCCTCTTACGTCACCAGCGGCAATGATGATGAAGAACAAATTCGCCAACTATGCCGTCATCAGCCTTGTGGACAAAGTCGCACAGAAGCAACACCCTATTCGGGACTCAACGGTGCCGAAAAGGGGGGAGATGACTTTTACCCGCTCCCAGATTCCGTGGCTGTTGCATACATACCTACATATTTTGACTTGTTCACCCCGCAACGGCGGCATTCCGAGTCAAGTGCCACATGTTTCCCTCAGCGGACTCGCGCGGGGTCGGAGGAACTATGTACCTACATATACGTACCTGTACGAATGGTATCAGATAAAAAAGATGGTGGGTTGAGGCCCGAGGGTCTGATGGTCGACGGAAGGGGCTGAGATGGCTTATGATGGCCGTTGCTTTGCAAGAGCAGTGTTTTTTTGAATGCTGCTGGTTAGATCTGATGCGATTGTGAAACCTGAGGAGCTGAGATCACGGGCAGTGAACAAGAAAGGCCCTTGGCTTGGAACACAAAGGAGGCCTCCTGTTACGGGCGGATTTGGGACCGAAGACGGGTTTTTCATCGTCCAGATCAGGTTGGATGCAGGCTATGCTGCATCATGATTCCTCGGCAGTCACGCAATCGTCATGCCTTGGACTCGACTGGAGTCTTTGGATTAAAGAGTTGCAATTTGCGCCCCCAAGCCTCAAGAGTCAAAACGGAAACGCCACTAAGACGGGAACAGGGAATAGGGGAACGGGGGGCAATGGGGGGGGGGGGGAATGGTCCCTGGGGAAGCGCGCGCACACAGCATCCGAGAAGCGGGCGCTGGGATCGCGGACGCGTCCGTGCGAGTTTCACTTGGTTGACGACCGCGTTCTAAAAGGTTTACCCCAGCTGTGACTATGTACAACTACAACGGAGTCGGATGAAAAAATTGTGCACGCTGCCACGCTTGACGCAGCACAGAGGTTAGAGGTTCTTTGCGAGCCAAAGGGCCAAAGATCGCCGAAAAGCTTAGCTCAAAAGTCAATCGGGCCCCTGGTCCGAGCGAATTGGCGCCTCTCCATTCGATGTTTTTACTCTGTATCTTTCCCGGGTCCCCTCCAGGTACCTATAGGTACTCGCCTTCGCCGAGTGAGCGGCTGCCTAGCCTTATTGGCCGGACTCCGAGGAAGCAAAAGCTTGCCCTTGCCCCTGTTATTGTCTTTTTGTGCGCTGTATCGAGTATGTACCTACCTACCTACCTCCTACCTACCTACGTACATATCGAGTTGGTCTGTGAATCTGTGTTCAGACTGGAGCCCTGGACATGTACGGTGTACCTAGCTTACCGCCTTGTTAGCCCCGGGCGCACGGGTTGAAGAAGCAAGAGGCAGTGGCCAACGGGCTCGTGGCTGTGTTTCTCGGGAAGAGGTCTTTGACTCTTGGCCAAGAGGTTGCTTGAATGATTGATCCTCGAGACCCTTGATCGGAAAGGGCGAAGAAGTTTGTTGTTTCTGTGGCGGAGAGGACGAGACACTGCCCCTTTTCGTGGCGGGTGGGCCGCTGTCAAGTGGGGCGGTTAGATGGGGATCCATCAAATGACAGGCTACAGAGCTCGCTCAGAAGTCTCAGAAGTCGCCCTGGAGTCTGGACTCGTCACTCTCGACTGAGCTCTCGACTGCCGTCGTTCGGTGCCAGCACAGAAGTAGTTGTACAATGTAGCGGGACGCTGCGTGTTGGTGCCAGGTGGGCGGTTGGGACGCTGGACGTTGGCTCAGGAGTCTGCCGGGCGTTTATGTATGTACTCTGTACATACTAGGTATATAGGTACATGATACCTACATCTACATGTACATACAAAATACCTACCTACCTCCTACCTACCTCCTACCTACAGGCTACATACTAACTATGCCTGTGCCATGATTGTTGACACTCTCCAGCCCAGTTGCAACTTGCCAGTCACCAGCGAACACACACTCGACACATGCGCCACAATCTCGCGCGCTTCCCCCTGAGACGCACACATTTGCTGTCCCCGCAACTCCTGCAAGCACCTCGTCGCCATTCGCATCATTCCCATCATTCGATTGCACTTTGCCGACAACTCTCGACTACTCGTTCCTCCTGCTTTGCTTACCTAGAAGCGCGCAACGCTTTTTTTATCTTGACATTGTCTGGCTTTTTCACAATCGCCCAATCGTCGTCGTTTGTGCGACGCCCTCTTCCTCCCGCTGCTCCTTCTCGTCCGTAACAACGCTTGGACGCCCGAAAATCTTGCCTCGAGTGGTCGCGCATGACTGCCAACAGACGCCATCAGATCACTGGACACGGCATAGCGAGCCATCTCGTTAACACGACCGCGCCCACCGCCTTTGTAGGCTCCAGAACTTCGCCGCGGCCTTTCAATTAGTCCACCATGGCGAATCCGTGAGTCTCTTGGCGACGACTTCAATATCCTCATCATGTCGTTTCCAGCCTTGTGTGACTTGACCCAGGCTGGGACCAAGTATGGAGGCTTCTTTTGTCATATGCTGACTCCCGGGTGCAGCTTCAGTGTCGCCTTCCGCTCCTTCTGGCATACTATGACCAGCAACGATAGACGTAAGTCAACTCACTCAGCCCACCAGTCACAACGGCCGGCATAACCAATCGACTTCTATAGATTCATCATTTGATTCACCACAACGGACCGGCCGCCACGTGCCTCTGCAAAATGGTCGCGAGGGTATTCTCACGGGCGTTGCCACTGCCTCTGATTCGCGTGCCGACGTCAGCTCTCCCTACTCCGACGAAGGCAGCCGCGGCTCGCCTACGCGAAATGGCACCCAAAGTCCCATCGCACGAGGCTACTCGCCTGGCATGCGCTCACAGGCGGCTCAGGGAGGTGATGGATTCGAGCTGCAGGGCCCCGGTGACGTTCCCATGCAGCCTTTCCAAAACGGCCTCCCACCCGCACCTCCTGTCCGATACTCATGGCAGCGTATCGACTCGTGGGCCGAGGAAAACTATCCGGAACTTTGGGATCAGCTAGGCGAGGGTGCCACCCCCAACGACCTCAACGATCTCGAGCATCAACTCGATTGCTCTCTGCCCCAGGATGTCCGCGAGTCACTAATGGTCCATGATGGTCAAGAGCGGGGTGGAATGCCGACGGGAATCATTTTTGGCTCTATGCTCATGGACTGCGAAGAGATCGCTCAGGAGTGGGAAACGTGGCGAAGGGTGAACCAGCAATATCTCTTGGATACTACCACGGCCAAGCCGACTACACCATCCAAAGCATTTGGAGGCAGCAATGAAGCGTCATCGTCGAAACAGCCGCCGCCGCGACCCTCGTCCTCGTCTTCTTCCGCCGGTGATGGCGAGTGGCGGCAAAGTCTGCTGGCCCGCCAGGGCTCAGTACCACCCAATAGCGTTCAGAAAGCGTATGCCCACGCCGGTTGGATCCCCTTGGTCCGCGATTGGGGCGGTAACAACTTGGCTGTCGATCTGGCTCCCGGGCCCAATGGTCGCTGGGGCCAAATCATTCTGTTTGGCCGAGACTACGACACGAAATATGTGGTGGCTCGCTCTTGGGGTTCCTTCCTCGCTCTCGTCGCCGACGACCTCAACAGCGGCAAGTGGTTTGTCGAGGAGGAAAGCGGCGAACTCAAGCTACGCGAGTTCAAGGATGCGCGAGTCGAACCGGCTTACTTCAACATTCTACGGTGGAGAATGGACCAGAAACACGGACGACGACCACCCACCAACAAGCGGCAATCCATGGCGGCTGGCAAGGTCCCCTCTCCCCGCGGCTCCCGCTCTGCATCTCCCTACGGCAGCCCTGTGGAAGCCAGTGGTGATGTGAGAGGCCGATCCCTGCAACGACTCAGCGGCTCATCGCCACTAGCCAGTCCGATGCGAGCTTCAACATATGGCAAAGCTCCTCTGACTAGAGTCACAGAGGAAAGTGCCAATCTCGAAATCCCGGGTGTCCCCGTCATTGAGCCCAGCAAGCTCGTCGAGGTGGAGACGCCGCGCCCAAGCGAGGATGGAAAGACGGCCATTGCGCCATCAGAAGCCGATTTGCTCAAAGACAAGGACAAGGAAACTGATGATGCCGTTCCCGTCAGCATGAATGAAAAAGCTACTCCTGCCACGGATGCCGCCATGAAGACGATTGAGATTTAATCCACACTCCACGAGACGATTGAGCAATTCGGATTGGCGGAGCCCAACGCAGCGGCAAATGTTTTAAAAAAAAAACTCATTTAGGAGACGACGACATGAACAAGTCTAATTTTCTTTCTCTACATTGAGGTGTCCACCCATTCTGCCATTCCACATCTCACGAGACACTCGCACACACACGCACACACGTTGATTCCCACGATTGGCAATACTGGGTGGATGCGGAGATGACCTTTTTGTTATTACCACGATATTTCAGTACATTTTCATTCATAGAGGCGTTTGAGGGCATCGAGCTGGCTGACCCGGAGCGGCTGTATGAACATTATTTTTCTGGTTTGCGCTTTCTGTTCTTTTTTTTTTCTTCCGAGGCGCACGTTTTCTTTCTTTCTTTCTTGAGAAACACGAAGTATGTTTTATAAACTTGAGAAAAGAAACAAAAAATGGGCGCGGGAGAAGAGGGTGAGAAGAGGGGAAGGAAAGAAGAGGCCTTGATTGGAGCGTGGGGGGTTAATTTGATGTGACTTCAAACTTGTGGCTTGTGGCACAACCGCGCATCTCCGAGATGAGGTTGCCCACAAGCCATCGAAGCGCACAATCTTGTGACTGGACTTCTTCTTTTCTTCAGACTTTTCTGGGCGGTGGGTGTACTTTGATTTGCGATATGATACCGGGTTTTTGAGGCTCTTTTGCTTGCCTTATTTTCTTCACGCGCGCGGGGGCCGGGGACTGGGGTCCGATATCACGGAGGTTGGCATGGGCAGGCTTGCGCCCTCTTGTCGTCTTTGTGTGAGGGTCATGTGGGGTGGCTTTCTGTATATCAGATGCGGAAAAGGAGAGAGGAGAGTAAAAGGAAGGGCTGGACTAGGGGAGGATGGATGTGTATTTTTTTTTAAAAAAAAAAACTGCCTTTTATATTTATCAGTTAATAGTACGTGGTTGTACAGAATATGGACGTGGCGCGAGGACGTTAGTGGTCAACGAGGGCCGAGGGCAGAGAGGCATGGAGAGTGAGAGTGAAATGGTGGTTATGGAAGCCGGGTGGTGTTGACTCTGGTGATGATGTGTGCATGTAGCAGCACATATTCATCCAAACTCCATAAGTTATCCTTAGAATGAAAGCCGCACTATATGTCGACGTAGACCAGACCATACCCAGACTCATGACCCCTTCCCCCTTTCCCCTTCCCTCGCCACAACTCACTCCACTTACACACAACCCCAAGTTCTCATGAACATGACATAATGGAACAGATATTGACAAGGACACATAACATATGGCCCTCATACTTAATTTCATGCACATGTACATATATATATTTCTTTAATATACCATTCAATCACCTATGTACAGTACAGTTCCCCTCGCACCCCACACAACGGCCTACTCTCACCGAAAAACATTCGTACTGTATATACCCACCCTTCCCTTGGACGTCCACATCCACTGCCACGTCAACGTCCACGGTCATTCTGTTCCATCTCAGCTATAATATCGAACCCCCCTCGGCGCAAACCTCCTCTGCGACCGCGCCGCATGAGAAACCTTCAGTGTGCTCCCCTGTCCGGGAGCGCATATCGTGCCCCCCGCGACGGGTTGTGGCGCGGACCACGTACCGCTGACGCAGCGCTGATATGAGGTGCCTCCGATGCAGTTCCAGGCATCGCCTGAGCAGGCAGAGCCGGCGGACACTGCGGTGGAGGCGCTGCCGCTGCTGTCACTACTGCCACTACTGCCACTACTGCCACTACTGCCACTACTGCCACTACTGCCACTGCTGCCACTGCTGCCACCGGTGCTTAGAGGAGAAGCTGGCTTAGGAGGACTGACAGCGCTGGGAGTATTCGGAGAGTTAGAACCACCAGGAGAAACGACAGCGTTGGCAGCGCCGCCGGACATGCCACACTGAGACTGGGGCTGGGTAGACAATCCACTCGGCTTGGTGACGTTATCAGCAGCAGCAGCAGCGGACGCAGCGGGAGCAGCCGGTGCCGACGGAGAAGAACCAGTAGGGCCAGTCTGAGGATTCTGATCAGTCTTCTGCTGTCCAGCCGCAGAAGGTGCCGGCTGCGAGGCGCCTCCATTCCCACTCGCAGCAGCAGCAGCAGCTGGAGCCTTGCAGTTGCCCGATGTCGCACTCCCCGGCGTCAACACCATGTTTGAGGGTCCAAAGTTGTCTACATCCTTGCCCGGGTCCGGAAACGCCACGTCCGAGCTCTCCTTCGTGGAGCAGCCATTCCCGATATTGGCCACAAACATGTCAGGAAGCCCGTTCAGAAAACTCTGCGAGCCGCCCGAGCCGGTGACACTGACTGGTGCGCAGTTCATGTACATCTCGCGGTTGCCGACCTTGTTAAACCATGTCCACGCGAGTGTATAGTTCCCCGAGGCGAGCTCCTTTGGGATGGTAAAGTCATATGTGAACGGATCCGCCGCGTCGCGGTTATCGCCCATGTTCCCCGGGGTGCTCTTCGCGGGGCAGCCTCCCTGGATGGACTTGATAACCTTCCACACGGAGTTCTTGGTCGGTTTCAGATCTGTCGTCAGGGAGACTTGACAAGAGCCGCCGCCGTGGGTGGCCTGCCCGATGAATTTGAGAGTTTGCTTGCTTCCCTGGGGGTATACGTTGCTGACGTCGTTGGGAGATGGACTGTAGCCACTGCCGAATTTGCACGGGAAGTCGACTCCTGAGTCGGCGAGAGGGCCGTTGCTGAGGCCGGCTTTGTTGAAGGGAACGGGATTTCCCATAATCATGTGGGCGCTAGCTAGATTGGCCAGGCCAGCGAGTGTGAGAGCCTTGATGAGCATTTCCATGCTGGATAAAATGCGAGAGGGTATCTCGAAAGAAAAAGAAAAAGAATATGAAAAGAAAGTGGGGAGTCTACGCGTGCCAGACGGAAGATTCTCGTGATGCTGCTGATGCAAGATAAAAGGACGGTATGTAGTGTATAAATGGTATCGTCAAAGCAAGTCCAAGTCGAGCAGGGGTATATTGATGCAAAGTAATCTTGATAGAAGGAGTGAGCTAAACGTGAGGTTAGTTGGCTGTACGGGACCAATGCGTCCAACTTGGAGTTCTGAAGCAGACAGGTTGAAGGGGATAATTACTCTAGTAAAAGCCAAATGGATGTTATTTGGAAGAGAACCAGGCCCAGCCTTGGTAGAGAAGAAAGGAGAAGAAAATGTGACTTTGTCGACAAAAAGCAGTCGTTGACAAGAAAGTCTGCAGATATGCAATGCAGCAAGGCCAGGGATATATATATCAAAACTCGCCATCGTCCCTCATCCGTCCTGACTCCTGTGCCTCAGAACAAGTCAACCCGACCATATGTGACAAAGGGGTCTTCTGGGAAAAGACATCGTGGAACACGAATGACAACATCTGGCCCATCGTTTCAGCAGTCATCGCCTCTCCAGCCAACCGCACCCTGTAGATACAAAGGTAGGGACACAATAGCCCAGTGCGTCCCAGCCAGTCATCCACGGCAAGGGGGTGATTCGGCAATGCAGCCTGGAAGTAAGGGTGAGCATTCAATCGCGAACATCACACGGTTTCACTACCCGCGAGCTGGTCGCCAGAATCTATGAAGACGTTCCCGACGATTCGCCCCCCAGAAGGTAGAGGGGACTTTGGCGCCAGGAACAAGGGCGTGCCGCATGATGCATTGCATTGGGCTTTTGGTCTGCGCGCTTGTCTGCAAGGGGCGCTTAATACGAGCGGTGCAGCGTGCAGGGCGGCTTGAGTCGAGCGGCAAGAAGATGGGATGGAAATGGGGCTTCACTGAACAGAACAGCCCTTCCTTGCTGGTGTTGGGTTGGTGTTGTCGAGTTTGATCTTATGTTCCTGATTCGACGGTTGGTCCGAGTGTTTTTTTTGACGCGATGACGTCGCAAGTGGGTGGGTGGTCACTGGTCTGTGAGAATTGAGTGGGCGAACTTCTTGAGTCTTGAGTCTTGAGTCTTGACTCTTGAGTCTTGAGTCTTGAGTCTTGACTCTTGAGTCTTGACTCTTGAGTCTTGACTCTTGAGTCTTGACTCTTGACTCTTCACCATTCTCTCCCCCTTTCCCAGAGACGTTGCTGTAATTGTCGCCGGGCTTTCCATCAGCCACACTATCTCACACCGAGCTTGTGTTGGAGTCGGAGGAAACGAAAAAGATTACAGAGCACGACACAGTTAGTTACAACAGGAAAAGCAAGGTATTCCTGTCGCCGATCCTGTGATTGGCCACAGCTTAGCCGCCGTGTTCTTCGGTGGCCGCTTTTCTTCTTCTGCGCTTCCGTCCGTGAGACGGTGGAACATCGAGCGCCCACCAATGAACCAGGTCTGCATCGACAACCCCACGCGGCAAAAGGACAAAGGGAGGCGCTCAAAGGAGCGGCAACGTGGAGACCGAACGCGGTGCGCAATGTGCTTTTTGTGAGATAAGATGAACAGTCGGCGAGAGATTTACACTTGGTAGTATTCATTTTTTTGATGGCGTATTAAAATCATCGTGTCACGGCTGAGGGAATCTCGTCCACTGATCACGCTGTGTCCGCTCGTTGAGAGGAAATGATCAATTCAACGCTCGTGTACAAGTACTCTCCTGGCAAATCCGGAAAATTTACACTCCGAGTAATGTATTTTATACGCAATGGTACGGTACGCAAGGAGAAGTGAGACCCGAACATCGCTCAATCTACGAGCGTTCTGCGCGCACTGCCAGTTCAGGTACCTAACTACCTACCTAAGGTATGTACCTCATCATAAAGCGGGCCAAGGCAGATCAGATTCAGACAAAGATAATGGCAAGCTCAGACAAAACGTGCTGAATACAGGTAAACATCATACAGTCGAAAAAGAGGTTGTTTTGAAAATTTGTCTGCCACGATGTGCTGGTGTTGCAACGCAGCACATTGAGCATCAGTACATACACACCTACACACCTACATACCGTACCTACCTGGTACATATTTGACTCGTGACTCGTGACTCGTGACAGCTCGCTCTAGTGTCCACTCAAGTCCCACATAGTTAAAGTCTTCCCGCCCTGACGGGAGCGTCCCGAATCCCGATCCTAATTCCCAATTCTAGTCCTTGGCGCTATCCCGAGTCCCTGGCAAGTTGAAGTGACAACGCGGACCTGGGTGCATTACGGCAGTTGCCAAAACGAGGGGTGTTGCAATCGAAGAAAGCGTGGCTCAGTAGCTATTTCTGTCGTATGTATTACGGAGTGCAGCCCTGTATATCCCGCGATGAGGAGATTGAGCTGGCATAAAACTTCTCACACGACGCGGAATCTTTTCTTTGCTCTCATTCTCTCGGCGCTGTTGGACGTCATTCTCACACTATGATGATCACAAGAATATATATTTCGTTTCTAACTCCCAATACTGAGCCCTCTATTTCCGCCTTTCAAGTGTGTATCGGCCATCCAAAGACAGTCATGGGCCATGGATGATGGCTCAGCTCGATGCCATTCTCGCCAAATGACTGCAGACGACAACTTCGTCAAGTAGTAGTGCGCGACTGAAATCCATTAGTGGTGAACAATTCGAAAGGAGTCAACGGTCAGACAAACCTGAGGCGCTAAGTATCGTCTTGTCCAAATCGCCTTCCTCTCCTGCCGGTATTCCTCCAAATCCCAATCTTGCACCTCCAAGTCGTCCAGTTTGAGGAACTCGTAAACCCACGTGCCGATTTCCTCTCCCAGGAACCCATTACTTCCCATCTTTCCAAGCACTTGCACTCGGACTGAACGTCGTTCATAGTCAGGGCCCTCGTAGCAATCTAGCTTCTGAATCATGGCATCGGTCAAGCCCGTGGCAAGGAGACCTGTAATTTTCTGCCCGGCTTCAGGCACGGCAGCCGGGTGCTTGACGTTTCTCACACAGTGTCGGCGGAAGTCTTTGAGAACGGAAGGCGTGAAAGTATGAAGATCGCGAATTTTCTGAGGGGGGTCCTCGTCGCCGTAGACAACGGTGAAGAAGACCTCGGGGGCCATCTTGATGTCTCATTAGCTCTCTAAGCTGCCAAGCGCTTGTACATCATATCTCGTCTCGTACCAGTGTGCCTAACAAAGGTCAGTTTGGGCGAAGTCAGGACGTGTGCGAGACTCGAGCCTTCAACCTTGAGGTTTATTCCCTCCTTTACGTGCCACTTACCATATACAAATAGAGTAAGCTCCCCACTCATCTTGATTGATCAATGGCGTTCTTCGCCGCTATGTGATCGAATTTTTCGGCAGTTTCGGTTCTCGTATTGTTTTTTGTGTCTAAACGTTGATGTGTTATTGTCAGCCCTCGCATGTGTTGTGTAGGTTCTGGTTCGGATAGCGTTGTCCTGCTTCCTACTTATTGATGTCCAAAAAGCAGTGAGTTGCTGCTCCAAAGGTTGGAATACGAGCCAAATAATAGTGAGCTGTAGATTGCTGAACGAACTTGGAAAGAGAATTTAAACGTGGCATTCATATCTGGAGAGATAAATACACATGTAACTGGCAAAATTTCGCTTAGAACTTTTGTTGGTGCGGGGTTCAGGAGTTGCATGATGCATGATATGACACAGTAGATGTGGATAGGCTGAAATGATTGTATCGGACAGATTCACCTCATTAGTGACTGGGAAATGGTCCAACGAATTCAAGAGCCGTACGCATCCCGACCTTTATTGCATTGGTGACGTTGGTAAATCCTCCAAAAAAGTAATAACTCCCGGGTATTTTTCGCGGGGCCTGAGCATCGTGCATGAACACATCGAGAAAGATGCGATAAGATAAGAGTCCAAGGAATTGCTGCACTCACCCCAGGTCACTGGGGCGTGCAACAGCCTGACACCGGATAAAATCTATTGCGAGGCCTAGCGTCAATGGGTTTGGTGACAGCGGCCCCCAGATTCGAGCTTTCTACAATTTTCACACGCGACTGCCTGTTCATCGCTTGCCCTGTCCTGTCTCTAATCCGCCCAACACCCAGAGCTGCATACACGCGATTTCGGTACGCCGTCGCGACAACAGTTTCCTCTGCGGTCCAAGAACACAGCAGACTTTCATTCCCACATAGAAAAGGGGATCTATATTCAGTTGTGTTTTTTTTTTAATATTACTTCGATATCCACTTCTTCTTTCTTTTCTCTTTCCATCTACCTTCGCTCGCAGCCCACTTGCGCAGCTTCGACTTCGCGACAGAGGTATTACCACCATTCACCGCCGACTCTGCGATAACTGTCCGCTACACGCCGATTAGCGCAACACCAATACCCCCGTCTCATATGGAAGGAACGGTTGCGTCTTCTGGGCGCCGATAATGCAACCATGTCGGGCACCACCATTGACGATGTCGTTCGGCGACTCGGCAGCCACGCCGAATCAGATGCAGGTACGACAACAGTCCCAGTTCCCGCCGGCGAACGCTTGCGACAATGGCGAAGTATCGAGATGGCTTGACTGCTGCCAGGAATCAAAGCTGCGTTGCTAACAGGTTCTGTGCTTGTAGATATCAAACAGAGGTTAGATGCAGCTACTGCCTTGCGAGATAGCCTTGATCACTACACCAGCGGCCCAATCTATAGCCCATTCTTGAAGAGATTGATGCCAATCTTCATCAACATACTCCGTGGACCATGCATCTTCCACAGTAACTCACCGGACCAAAAAATTCGTCACTATGTCCTCGAGGTACTACATCGCTTACCTACCGCGTCGTCCCCCACCGAGCCCTTCGAACCTTTCGCCGAAGAAATTGTCGACTTGCTTATGCAACTCGTGCGATCTGACAATGAAGAGAACGCTACTCTATGCGTCAAGATAGTTTCCGACATTATGCGCCATCAGCACAAAGCTCTCCAAGGGAAGGTCCAACCTTTCCTGTCGCTAATCCAGGAGCTCTTTGAACAGATGGAGAGGGTTGTCAGAGAACAACTGGATAGCAATTCGACTGCCACAGCCGTTGCTCAGCCAGGTGCGCCTTCGACACCAGGTAGCTCGCAAACAAATTTTCAGTCCCCTCGGCCAAGCTCTCCAGTGACGTCTGTGTCAGAACTGGGTATCGACCCGCAGCAGCAGAACCGATCGCTACTCAAAGGCATGCAATCGTTCAAGGTCCTGTCGGAGTGCCCCATCATTGTTGTCTCCATCTTTCAGGTTTATCGTGCCTGTGTGCCGCAAAATGTGAAGGCATTTGTCCCTCTGATAAAGCGTGTACTTATGGTCGAAGCAAGAGCGCAAAGGCAAGCTCATGTCGAAGCCGCCGCCAAAGGCCAGATTCATACCGGAGTGAGTCATGGCATCAGACCTGACCAGCGAGCGGCATATGGGGACTTTGTTACTGCTCAGATTAAGACCATGAGTTTCCTGGCATATCTCTTGCGCCAGTACTCATCACAGCTGAATGATTTCTTGCCGACGCTGCCAGAGGTGGTGGTTAGACTGCTCAAGGACTGCCCGCGCGAGAAGTCGGCAGCCAGAAAAGAACTGCTCATCGCCATCCGTCACATAATTAATTACAACTATAGAAAACCATTCTTGCCCAAAATCGACGACCTTCTCGACGAAAGAACACTCACAGGTGATGGCTTGACTGTCTACGAGACTATGAGACCGTTGGCATACAGCATGCTTGCTGACTTGATCCATCACGTACGGGATTCGCTTAGCCCCGAACAGATTCGAAAAACGGTCGACGTCTACACGCGAAATTTGCAAGACAACTATCCTGGCACCAGTTTCCAGACCATGAGTGCCAAGTTGTTGCTTAACATGGCAGAGTGCATTGCAAAAATGCCCAACAAACGTGACGCACGCCATTATCTCATGATGATTGTGAATGCTATTGGCGACAAGTTTGCGTCCATGAACCGACAATACCCGAATGCCGTCAAGTTGTCAAAACAGTACCGCCAACAGTTGGATGCTGGGACCGCCGAGTCATATCTTGCCAGCCAGGAGCCTCGTCCGGATTGGGATGAGACAGACATCTTCTCTGCTGTGCCTATCAAGATTTCGAACCCTAGAGACCGCGGTACAGATCCCGTGGTAGACAACAAGTTTCTTTTCCGTAACCTGATGAACGGTCTAAAAAATACCTTTTTCCAGCTAAGGAATTGCAATATCGGCACACCCGTCGATTCCGAGAATGCGCCTTCCAACTGGCATGAGGTTTCCTATGGCTTCACAGCAGAGGAGGTAAACATTATTGTCAAGCTCCTCCGAGAAGGAGCTTATGTCTTCCGTTACTACGAAAACGAGAAGCCCATGACCGAGTCTCAATACACGTCACCCGTTGAGTACATGGCCAATTTCTACATGGTATCCAGCAGCCAGGAGGAACTGGAACTGCTCACGGCGTTTGGCACAGTTCTTTCCTACATCGACCCGGCCACCTTTCACGAAGTGTTCCGGCAGGAGATTCCGCGACTCTATGACATGATATATGAGCACACTGGTTTGCTGCACATAGTACAGTTCTTTCTTGCTAACGATGCAACGTCACCTACGTTTTGTGGCATGCTTCTTGAATTTTTGATGGAAAGGATTGGTGATGTTGGATCTGCTGATATCAAGAAATCGTCCATCTTGCTGCGACTTTTCAAGCTTGCCTTCATGTCCGTTCCTCTTTTTCTCCACCAAAATGAGCAAGTTTTGCTACCTCATGTGGCGAACATTATTACCAAGTCCATTGAGCTCTCCACCAAGGCAGAAGAACCTGTGAACTACTTCCTCTTACTTCGTTCGTTGTTTAGAAGCATCGGAGGTGGCAAATTTGAGCAACTGTACAAGCAAATTTTGCCGCTGTTGGAGATGCTCCTCGATGTTCTCAACAATCTTCTCATGGCGGCCCGAAAGCCATCTGAGCGTGATTTGTATGTCGAGCTCTGTCTTACCGTTCCTGCGAGGTTGAGTCCTCTTTTGCCACATCTGAGCTTCTTGATGCGACCCCTAGTCGTTGCACTGAGGGCCGGAACAGACCTTGTTGGCCAGGGTCTTCGCACGCTGGAGCTTTGCGTTGATAATCTCACGACTGATTATCTTGATTCCATCATGGCACCCGTCATCGATGAGCTCATGACAGCGCTGTTCAATCACTTGCGACCTCATCCCTACAGCCACTTCCACGCACACACAACCATGAGAATCTTGGGTAAACTTGGCGGCAGAAATCGCAAATTCATGACTGGTGCGGTTCCACTCGCGTACAGAGCATTCGCCGATGATCCGTCCAGTTTTGATATGCGCCTCTTAGGCTCCAAGAAGGACCGAGCTTTCCCGACAGACCTTGGCATTGACTCCGCGATCCAGAAGCTCATGGAAGGACCGAAAATGGGGAAGAACAGTCAGAATCTGCGAACATCCGAGGAGTTTTACAAACAACAGGCTCTGCAATTCATTACGGCTCAACTCAAGCTTCGAATCGGATGCGATCACCTACCTGATGAGTTTCCGAGGATTCTGCGACTCCAGGCACAAGACCTTTTGGCGCGCAAGACAGACGTGAGCATTGCCGCTTTTGAAGTGACGAACCGAGAAAAGTCGATCCCCAAGAAGGATGAACAGGACAGATTGACTACGCAGTTACTCAAAGCTGTCATGTTTGCTCACTCACTGCCTGGTCTGAAAGCCCAAGCAGATGCATTCCTGATGGGCGTTTGCAGGCATTTCGCCATCATCGAGGTTGGCCGCTCAGTAGTGGATCTGAGAAGAAGTTTCAATGGCTTTGATCCCAAAGCCGGCGAGGGCCCTCTGTGCATTGATACCCGGATTCTTTCAGATGCAATCGTCGAGTCCCTCGCCTCCGACCACCCAGATGTCCGCGATGCTGCCAAGCGAGCGATCCAGGAGCTTTACAAGAGCGCTGACATCATCTTTGGCTCCGAGACCCACGTCGGTCGACTTCCTCTCTTCAGTCATCTTAGTAGCACATTCTGTCACAGTTGTTATGAGGAGGAGTGGTTTACCAAGACGGGCGGCAGTCTGGGTATCAACTTTTTGCTCACCGAGCTGGACTTGGGCGACGTGTGGGTTGCGTCGAAGCAGATGGAGTTTGTTCGTGCACTCATGTATGTCATCAAGGACATGCCGCAGGATCTTCCTGAAAAGACTCGCTGTCTGGCTCAAACGAGTCTCGAATTTTTGTTGCGGCGCATTACTAAAAATGCTACGAAGGAAGATGCGTTGCCCCTTCAGTCTCAGCTAGGACAACAACAACAACAACAACAACAACATCATCAACTTCATCAACAACAACAGCAGCAGCAGCAGCAGCAGATGCAGATGCAGATGCAACAACTACAGCTACAGCAACAGCAACAACAGCAGCAACAGCAAAACCAGACATACAAGCCGGTTCGGCTGGCACAAATTTGCATGTTGATGAATAACGAACTTCTACACATGAACAAGTTTGTCCGTGAAACTGCTAAACAATCACTGGAACTCATTGCCGCTGCCGCTGGATGTCATGTCTGGGAGCTGCTTGAGCCGTACAAAGAACGTTTTCTGCAGCCCATCTATTCGAAGCCCCTACGAGCCTTGCCCTTCAGTGTTCAAATCGGGTACATAAACGCAATGAATTATCACATGGGTCTTAAGAATGACTGGGTCAAATTTGACGATAACCTCAATCGCTTATTGATGGAATCTCTTGCCCTAGCAGATGCCAATGACGAATCTCTAGCGAACAAACCTGCCGAGTATCGCACGCACGGGCAAATTGTGAACTTGAGAGTCTCATGCATCAAGTTGCTCAGCACTGTAATGACGTTTGAAGAATTTTCCAATCACCTCACCAAGGAGAAGATTCTCGCCGTCTTCTTCAAGTGCCTCTACTTGGAGTCGAAGTCGACCATTGCTGCTGCCAATGACGCTTTAAAATCTGTTTTGGCTGTTGATAGGCGCCTGCCAAAGACTCTGCTTCAGGGCGGACTCAGACCCGTCCTGTCAAGTTTGTCGGACCCGAAGAGGCTCACCGTCCTTGGACTCGACAATCTTTCGCGGCTACTCAAACTTCTGACGACTTACTTCAAGGTTGAGATTGGAGCCCGACTGCTTGACCAAATTGACGCCATTGTTGAACCGAGTGCGTGGCAGCAAATTTCCTTCACCTTTTTGGAGCAAAATCCTCAAGTGAAGGTCATCACTGCGATTTTCAACATCTTCCACCTCCTTCCCGCACCTGCCGAAGCATTCAAAGAGCGACTTATCGACTGCTTTCTCGAGTTGGAAGGGAGGCTGCGCAGGACAATGCAGAGCCCTTTCCGGCAGCCCATGTATCTCTACATGAACAGGTATTCCAAGGAAATTTGGAACTTCCTACTTGGCAGGCTGGACGACTTCAAATATGGAAGGCTTCTTGCTCAGATTCTTCAAGATCCAAAGAGCGGGCCCCTACGTGAAGCTGCCGTGGAAGGACTGGGCGCTCTCATGGCCAAGTGCAGTGAAGTCGCTGGTCAGAGCGACGATGCGAAGTACATTGCTGTGGTTAACGCTATCCATGTCCTCGACTCGTTGAGCCAATATGCGAGCACAAATTCTTGGATGGACAAAAGGGCTAACTTGATTTGGCTCAAGAAAGCTGGCAAGGAGCTTGAAAGCCACCTGCGTAGCTACACACTGCACCCGGACATCCGAATTCCTGCCCACCAGGCCGTCGATCAGCTGATGAACATTTTGGTGAAGTCCCTGGAGCGAAATACAAAAGACATCGATGCTCTAATTAGCCTCATTGAGTCTGTCACGAACAATGATTTCAGAGTCAACCACTCCTTGTTCGCGTTCATCTACAAACACATCATCACCAGCGAATCCATCGAGCTCTCAAAGTCAACATTGCTTCGTTGCCTGGATTTGTATTCCGGAAAGACGGCCTCGAACAAGACGAAGCATTTCTTGCTGCACTATATTGCCAATCCGATTGTCGCCATGGACGTCATGCGGCGCTGGAACCAGCCCGAGCAGAACAAGCTTCCGAAACTGATGGACCGAACGGTCATCGACCTTGTTAGCTCCAAGATTTGGAAGGTTCACCCCGAAATGACTCCGGATGATCATTTCCACCCTGGCATAGACCAAGTCCGCTTTGAAGTCCTGCAGCTCTCTGCTATGCTTGTCAAATATTATCACACATTGCTGCAAGACGCCAGAAAGGACATTATCAAATTCGGCTGGACTTTTATTCGTCTGGAAGATGTCATCAACAAGCACGCGGCATACGTGGTCATTGGCTACTTCATCGTTCATTACGAAACGCCCCCAAAGATTGTCAGCCAGGTCTACCTCTCACTTCTCAAGACGAATCAGAACGAGGGCCGATCCCTGGTGACGCAGGCTTTGGAGCTGATTGCACCAGTGCTACCTAAGCGATGTGGCGGTGGCGCGAATGATCGGAATGCTTTTTGGGCTGTTGCACCTCGTCGCATTCTCGCGGATGAGGGCCAGAATGTTCAGCAAATGACGGGCATCTTTCACTTTCTAGTACGGCACCCCGAGCTCTTTTACGACGCCAGAGACAAGTACGCCGTTGTTCTCATAACGTCTCTACGAAAAGTGGCGGCCCCTTCGAATGCATCTCATGATAGCAAGAAGCTCGCTCTCAATATGATGACGCTCATTTGGGGCTGGGAGCAACGGCGTGTGGAAGGAAAAGGTGCCTCGCTGTCGCCAGCAGCTGGCTGCCGAGACGCGACGGAGTCGCCGAATTCAAGAAAGAGGAAGCTGGACTCGAGCGATCACCCTATGTCTTCACCACCTGTGTCCCGCCAGATTGCTTCCGGAGAACGAGAAGAGTATCAAATTTCGCAGATGTTCCGGCACAAGATGATCAAGTATCTTGTTGAATTCATTGCACAGCTTCAAGAGCGTTACCGACTGCCCTCGGCAAAGCCTCGCGAACCTAGCAAAATTTCTATGCCTGCACTTTCTCATCACAATGAGATGTGCAAGAAGGCGCTAACTCTTCTCTGTAACCTTGTCCAACCTCAATATTGGGGCGATCTTGACCTTGATTTGTTCCCAAACATCACCGATGTCATTCTTGCCAGTGAGAAGACGCAAACTGTTCTGACAGCTGATCCGTCGGACAAGGAAAAGTTTGACGAAAGGTTTCTCACAAATATCGTGAACACGCTTCAGGTTATCCGTATTGTTCTCAACTTCAAATCGGATGACTGGATTCAGAAGAACATTGCGGCAGTGCAGAAAGTCTTGGAGAAGTGTCTGAAGTTCGAGAATCCTGAGATACAAGATTGTCTGCATCTCGCTGACGATGTGTGCGGTGATGGCCGCTATCTTAAGTCCATCATCCAACGAATTCTCGATGCCGTTCCTGAAGATACGCCAATGGAAGATGCTGACGCAGATGGCGAGACTGAAGTACAAACGTCGGAAATTATAACCTATATTTCGCAAGCTGCGGCCGAGGCCATGAATAACAACTGCTATATATCTGGTGTCAACTTGCTCTGGTCTTTGGGAAATCGCAAACCTGCCGACATTGATCAGCATATTCCGTCTTTGATGAAAGCTTTACAAAGCAAACATGCCCGTGAGCATGTTCAACACTACAATGCGGCCACCAACCAGGCTACGACCCAAGGGACTCATCAAGGCCAGGATGGTTCCACGCCCGCCCCACCACCTGGGGAGATGACGGCACACGATTTGGAAATTCAGACGAAACTGATGATCAAGGAGATCCAGACAGTGGCGCTGCGCATGGAGATGCTTGGCGACAACAGGCGGCCCTTTCTCAGTGTGCTAGCCACCCTGGTGGAGAAGTCGCTGCATATTGAGCTCTGTACAGAAATCTTGACCATGGTCGAAGGCTGGGTGTTCCGATCCGAGGGCACATGGCCGACGCTCAAAGAGAAGACTGCTGTTTTGCACAAGATGCTCTCCTTTGAAAACCGCACAGATCCCACCATGCTTTCCAAGTTCTTGGATCTTGTGATTCGCATATATGAGGATCCCAAGGTCACGCGCACTGAGCTGACCGTGAGAATGGAGCAAGCCTTCCTCGTCGGCACCAGGGCGACGGACGCGGCGATGCGGAACCGGTTCATGGCCATCTTTGACAAGAGTTTGTCGAAAACCGCCACAGCACGACTGTCTTACATTTTGAATTCGCAGAATTGGGACGCCCTCGCCGACTCGTACTGGCTAGCTCAGGCTTCTCAGTTACTGCTCAGCGCGGTGGAGATAAATGCAAACATTCATCTTCATCATGAAGATTTCAGGCTCATGCCTGCGTCCCAATTAGCTGCAGTCTATGCAAAGGAAAAGAGAGAACCAACCATAATGTTGGATGATAAATTCGAATCCTTCATGGCCAGCCATCGTCGCTTCGTTTCTGAGCTGGGAGATATCAAAGTGCGGAATATTATTGAGCCTTTGATACAACTTCAACACACCGACAATCAACTAGCGCACCAACTCTGGGTCTCCATCTTCCCTATGTACTGGTCCGCGACCGTAAAGGATGAGCGTGCTGAACTGGAACGTGGCATGGTTGCCCTGCTGACAAAGGACTATCACAGCCGCCAGATCGACAAGCGTCCCAACGTCATTCAGTCCTTGGTCGAGGGAGCCGCGAAGACAGGACGGCAGTGCAAGCTACCCCCCCATGTCTTGAAATTTGAGGCCCAGACTTATGATGCGTGGTACTCGGCTCTCGTCCAGCTCGAAAATGCTGCCCTTCGGCCGGATACTGAGTCTGCGACTGTACGGGAAAGCAACTTGGATGCGCTGGTAGAGCTCTACGCGGCACTGCAAGAGGACGATCTATTCTACGGGACATGGCGTCGAAGATGCCAGTTTGTGGAGACCAATGCCGGATTGTCGTATGAACAAAATGGCATGTGGGACAAGGCGCAGAAGCTGTACGAGAATGCGCAGATCAAGGCTCGAACCGGCGTAATCCCGTTTTCACAAGCTGAGTATATGCTCTGGGAGGATCATTGGGTCCTGTGCGCACAAAAGCTGCAGCAGTGGGAGATACTGCAAGACTTTGCTAAGCATGAAAACTTCCAGGACTTGCTTCTCGAATGCGCATGGCGCAATACCGACATGTGGCAGGATGCTCAACATCGCGAGGCCCTGGACAATGTGATCAAGGGTGTCATGGACGCTCCGACCCCGCGAAGAGCCTTTTTCCAGGCATTCATGTCGCTGCTCAAGTTTCACAATCAGCAAGAGCCGGGCACTGATTTCGCAAGGGTCTGCGACGAGGCAATCCAGCTTTCTATCAGAAAGTGGCATCAGCTACCGAAACGTCTGACCAATGCGCATATTCCTCTGCTGCAGAACTTCCAGCAACTGGTTGAACTGCACGATGCCAGTGGGATCGTGCAGGAACTGGCCAAGACAAACTCGGACAACTTGAACAGCAAGTCTGAGCAGCTCAAGGGCCATCTCAGCGCCTGGCGCGATCGACTGCCCAACGTCTGGGATGATATCACGGCATGGCAAGACTTGGTTACGTGGAGACAGCACATCTTCAGCCTCATCAACCAGACATATTTGCAGCTGCTGCCGCAGCAGGGCCAGCAGAACGCGGGGGGCGCGTCTTCGTTTGCGTACCGAGGTTTCCATGAAACGGCGTGGATTATCAATCGATTTGCCCATGTCGCCCGCAAGCACAGCCTCCCAGAAGTTTGTATCAGCCAACTGAGTCGAATCTACACGCTGCCGAACATCGAGATCCAGGAAGCCTTCCTCAAGCTGCGAGAACAGGCCAAATGCCATTACGAGAATGCCGAGGAGCTTTCTAGTGGATTGGACGTCATCAACAACACCAATCTCAACTACTTTAATCCACAGCAAAAGGCCGAGTTCTACACGCTCAAGGGCATGTTCCTCGAGAAACTTAACCAAAAGGAGGAAGCAGATTCCGCGTACGGCACTGCGCTTTACTTCGACATTGGCGCCGCCAAAGCTTGGGCTGAATGGGGCTACTTCAACGATAGGAAGTTTAGAGATGATGCGTCGGATCTGAACGCGGCCAGGCAAGCCCTCACCTCATACCTGCAAGCAGCTGGGAGTTATAAGAGTGCCAAGTCACGGAAGCTGCTGGCGCGTATCTTGTGGCTCCTGAGCCTCGATGACTCCAAGGGCACAATCGCCATGGGCTTTGACGATTTCAAGGGCGAAACACCCGTGTGGTACTGGATCACATTCATTCCCCAACTCCTTACGGGCCTGGGTCACAAAGAAGCACCGAGAATGTACCAGATCCTGCTGAGCATTGCCAAATCATATCCCCAAGCACTCTATTTCCAGCTTCGCACGAACCGCGAGGACATGAATCTCATCAAGAAGAATCAAGAGGAAAAGGAGAGGATTCGGCAGCAGCGGGCGCAATCTATGGGCCCCAACACTGGAAACGTGCCGAATGCTTCGACCCCGCAGGCCAAGGCGGAATCCAATGTGAAGCCCGACGCGAGCGCTGCGTCTCGACCAGGCACCGCGACTGAAGGAGATAGTACCGCAGGACAAGCCAAGACGGAGGGTGGCGATGCTTCCTCGAGCAACAATAGCAACACTGCTACAGGGACGACCGGTTCTTCCGCCCCAGCCATCGCATCTGCGCCTCCATCTACACCTGCTGGCAACGCGCCAAAGCCGGAGATTCAAGCGACTGCGTTGACAATTCCCCAGCAGAGGAAGAAGCCATGGGAGCTGACCGAGGAGATCATGTCTGTACTTAAGACGGCATTCCCTCTTCTGGCGCTGTCCATGGAAACTATGGTGGATCAGATTCAGAAACACTTCAAGTGCCCACCGGATGAAGATGCGTACCGATTGATTGTGGCCTTGCTGAACGACGCTTTGACATACGTCAGTCGCACGCCAGCCTCATTCGCTAGAAGTGTCAAGCTCCCTCCTGCCACAGAAACCAACATTACTCGCTTTGCCGACACGATTTTGCCGAATCACATCAAAAAGTCATTTGAGGCCGACTTTGTTGACGTCAAGCCCACCATGTACGAGTATATCCACAAGCTGCGTCGGTGGCGCACAAAATTCGAGGAGAAGCTGGATCGCCGTGTGTCGCGCGCGCCGCTGGAAGCCTTCTCGCCCCATCTAAGCGAGTTCCGATTCCAAAAATTCGACGAGGTGGAGATTCCCGGACAATATCTCCAACACAAGGACAAGAACCAAGATTTTATCCGGATCGAGAGGTTCCTGCCAAATGTCGACTTGGTCAGGTCGTATAGCTCCTCGTATCGACGCCTCAAGATGCGCGGCCACGACGGAAGTGTGCACTCGTGGGCGGTGCAGCACCCTGCTGCTAGACACTGTAGAAGGGAGGAAAGAATTCTCCAGTTATTCCGGCATCTCAACCAGACCCTGGGCCGAAAGAAGGAAAGCCGTCGACGGGATCTGCAATTCACGCTTCCTTTGATGGTTCCCCTCGCTCCACACATACGACTTGTACAAGAGGATACCTCGTATGTTACGTTGCAGGCGGTCTACGAAGATCATTGTCGACGGATGGGCTTCTCCAAGGACGAGCCTGTCTTGTTTACGCTGGAGAAATTGCGTGGCGTGTTGGAAAGCAAAAGTTCGGTACGTAGTAGCCCTTTACTCTGTAGTCTATACTCTCAACATATTCATGTGGCTTTTGCTAACTTGCAACACCATTTACAGCAGGGCAAGTCAGAGCTCACTCCGCAGGCCAGACTCGAGGTCTTCAACGCAGTGCAAGAGAAATGGGTGCCATCAACAATCGCGCTGGACTACTTCCAGCAGGTCTTCCCGCAGTTCGCCGAGTTCTGGCTATTCAGGCGACAATTCTCGTACCAGCTCGCGGCCTTGACATTCATGACGTACATTCTATACATGCACAACCGATACCCAGCCAAGCTCAACATCGCGCGCGGATCAGGCAACATCTGGGGCTCAGAGCTCATGTCCTTTATGAGTGCCACGAAACCATTCTTCCACAATCCCGAGCCAGTGCCCTTTCGGTTGACCCCGAACCTGCAGGTGCTCATGGGCCCGCTGGCAACCGAGGGCATCTACTCGTGCTCCATCATGGCGATTGCGCGGTCCTTGACAGAGCCAGAACATGAGCTGGAGCATGCGCTTACGCTTTTTGTTCGCGATGAGATGATTTTCTGGCTTACCAGCAGTCACAGGAACGGCATCAGTGAGAGCCAGCTGCGTGATTCGGTGCAGGTCAATAGTGACTCGATTGTGAAGCGGGCGGCGAGCTTGGCGCATAATCCGTCTGGGAATTTGCCTGCGAATCAGACGGTGATTGATGCGGTGGCGAAGGCTGTGAATCCGACGAATTTGGCGCAGTGTGATGCGCTGTGGATGCCGTACTTGTAGGGGGCGAGGGCGAGGGCGAGGGCGAGAGTGAGGGTGAGGGTGAGGACGCTTCGGGTGCATGGCGTTTTGGATACTTGAGAGGAAGAATTTGAAGAAGGCACGGGATAGTCACGGGCGGAGAGGATCCTTTAGCAAGGCGTTTGGAAAACTTGGGGGTTTTGCTCGTGTACTTGTTTGTTGTTTACGGTGTCATCGCGGCTACTAAGTACGTCTTGGAGATACCAGATTGGGAACATGCATCGGAGACGAATAAGACAAGGAGGAGAAACAAAGAAAGGAAAGGGGAGAAAGGCAGAGATATGGAAAGGGGAGACGGATGTGTATGACATCATATCTTTGTACTGGGTAGATGGGGTCCGGAAATGATGCTTTGCAGCTCGGGCTCACACCGAATGAATACTTTGTAGCACTTTGCTTTCTGACTCGGGCGGCCAAGCTGTATAGCACGCAATGAACCATAGTGATTGATACGCCTCTCACACATGATGATTATAAGGGAACTAAGCAGGTCGCGAGCTACATGTTCTTCATTGTTTATTATTTATTCCATATTTAACGAGATGCTGTCCATGGAAGTCCGGCGGAAGGTAGCACAGTTGGAGTACATACAACAATGGGGCCTGCGGTGAACTAGTTATAACGCGCCCGGGTGTCGATTTGCACTCGATCAAGCAGACCACGCGCAGGTCGGGGGATTCTGACTTGGCCTGACTTGGCCTGACTTGGCCAACAGGTCTTCAAATCGCACGCGGTAATCCTCGAATCGCTCCTTGGCTTTCTGCTGCGTCGCTCAAGCATTCATCGTTGGCCTTCATCACTCATAGTAGATGTCACGCCACCAGCTTCTTGCGGCAATGCGAGCCAGATTGGACCTCACCTCGTCCAGGGTGCTGTGCCCGAGAAGTTGAGAAGCCCAGCGCAAACGACATGTCTAGAAATCGTTGACAAGAAGAGTTATTGTCTGGAAAAAAGGCTTGTGGGAGTTGGAGCTGTCGCGAGAAGCGCAGCGGGCGTGGAATGAGTTGTGTACCTTACAGTGTAATGTCTGATGATATTGGTGCGGTCAAGACTGCTTGCTTGCTTTCCAATGGCAAGTTTTCGTTTTCGTCAGCTGAGGCAGGCCGCCCTGCGTGAGCCTCGGGTCGACGTGCTGTCGCATGCAGAAGCCATGGCCGATGGGGGATGTTCAAATGTTGTCGTTTTGCCGCTGGGGATCGGTGTATCGGGTGTGTGTGTGTATCTGTACTCTGTATCTTTGCTGCAAATGCGGGCTGAGATCGCAGCGGATCTGCGCGGAAAGACCTTCTATCGGAGATGATGCTGTGGCAGGATATGACTCACTCCTCGTGGATGATCTCGGGTATTCTTGACGTTGGACAATGCGTTGGCAGTGGCGAAGGTTGGTGATGGAGTCTTGATCTCTTGATGAAGCCAGAATGAACACGACGGTGTCACGGTGGAGATAGAAATGGGGTATTCTGCAAACGTGCCGCTTTATGCCGAGTTGACTCTCTCTTCTCTCTCTCTCTCTGTCTCTCTCTCTCTGTCTCTCTCTCTCTGTCTCTCTCTCTCTGTCTCTCTCTCTCTGTCTCTCTCTCTCTGTCTCTCTCTCTCTGTCTCTCTCTCGATCTGCTTCACGCATGTAGTTACATATGTATGTACTCTGTATACATGTACATACATAGATGGTAGGTAGAGTCGTAGACATCAAAATGACCCGCTCTCAACAGAGTACATGACCAAGTACATATGTAGGTATCCTTGTGCGTACAAGTAGCAAGTAGTAGTACTACAAGTAGCGAGACAAGAGTCAAGGCTTCTTCATGACTTTTAATCTTGACATCTTTTCTTGTCTCAAAAGACACCCGTGCAACGTCATCAGCCAGCCCCAGCCCCGCCTTTCGCGTCGTTGTTTATACTTTATGTTTATGTATATGTATATGTACATGTACTCCGTAGACGGGCATTACATCTTCCTCCCATTACCATCACCAACCAACCAATCCATTTACTTGTCCTCAGTGCTCACCACCACCACCACCACCATCACAATCATCATTCCAATCTCCTTCACCAGATCATCATCCCACTACACACTACACACTACACACTACACACTACACACTACACACTACAAACAGCAAACAGCAAACAGCAAACAGCAAACAGCAAACAGCAAACAGTACACAACAACCTCCATGTCTCGCCTCTTCCCCCACACCCCCTACGCAGAGGACCAACCCCTCCCCTACACCATCCTCACCACCCACGTCCTCACCCGCGGCCTCACCACCGGATCCCTCCTCGGCATCACCCTCACCAGCATCCGCCAACTCATCCCCTCTCTACACCGTCCTGGTCCTAATCTCCCCCGGGTACTGCTCGCGTCCTCGACGGGTAGCATCCTCGGGGTTGGGCTCATGGCCCTCGCGCTAGGAGGCCGGATGTACGGCCGGGATAGGATCGAATGGCACGACCGGAGCTGGCGATTACTTGAGAATAAGGGGCAGATGGAGATGGATGACTGGACGTATTTCGGGATGGGGCTCGGGGGGGTTGGAGGGGCGGTCGTGTCGGGGGCTGCGGTGAGGAGTTTGGGGAGAAGTCGGGCGGTGTTGGGGGGGATGGGCGTTGGAGGTGCGTTGGGGATGTTGGGGGAGGTAGGATGGAGGGTTGGTTTGAAGGGGGGGAAGTTTCCGGAGGGGGAAAGGGGGAGGGAGAGGAATCTGTGAGGGGGGGGGGGGGGGGGGGGGGGGGGGGGGGGGGGGGGGGGTTGCTTCTCTTCTCTATGACCATGTGATGTGTGTGGTGTTTTTTTTTTTTTGTTGTTGTTCTCTGCGTTGGATTGCTTTTGTATGGGATTACGGGTGTGGTGCGTTTTGGCAAGATCTCGGAGACCATAGGCCGTTAGTGGTCGTGAAGAAAGAACAGTTATGTGTACCTAGATTAATTACGCTGTTATTTTTTATTTTTTTGTTTTGTTGATGTCAATGGGTATTGTTATCAACCAGGCGAGGTGTACATAGTGCCACCATCATGGCACGCATAACCGGATCTCGAATCCATGTGAATATGTAACTACATAATGGGTGTCCTTTTCTAGGCTTCACCCACGAGTAGACCCCGTCCCTCGCAGCCTCGACCCCAGCCTCACGATACTGCCATCACTGTCCACGCTGCAGAGGGAGGGCAACAACAGTTTAATGACGTGGCAGATTTACGTGAGCCCCCTTGAAAAAAAAAGAAAAAAAAAGAAAAAGAAATCAGAGACCAAAGAAAGCCTGCCAGTAATGCTTGTATCAATACCCGTACATGAAACATACCCGCCAAGACGCCGACACACAATGCTCTTCATCTTCCAACGCAAGATACAAATGCACTATTCAATCAACATCATCATCATAATCATACGTCATTTCCATCACGCTATCCTCCGCCTTGTCCTCATCGTCTAGTAGCGTCCGCCTCCTCGTCACCCGCCCCTTGCCCTGCCCCAAGTCCATCATCCCCCGACCAATCTTATTCCCATTCACCGTCAGCGACGCATCCAGTTTCCTCTGGCGAAGAACATGTTCGAATTCAACCATGTCCTCCGCTTCCTCCTCTACCGCGCCGTCATTCCAGACAGTCTCCTCCAGAGCCCGATTAAGCAGCTCTGTGGCGATGCTGTCCTGGGGATGAATAGCCAGCGCTTGATGCAGCACAGCGACTGCGTCTTCTAGTCGGTTCTGTTCCATCAGGATAAGGCCCTTGGCGCTGAAAATAGCGGCGTCCTTACCGCCGAGCCGGAGCACCTCGTCGAACAGATCCAGCGCCTTGTTGAAATGGCGGAGTCGTCGGTACGCATGCGCGAGGTTCGTCTTTGCGGACAGCCACGCGGATGGTTCGCTGTTGATCTCCTCGGCTATGTCGAGAGCTGCTGTGAAGTACTGCACTGCTTCCTTGGGCCGGTCTTGATGGTACTTGACGATACCCATTTCGTTGAGCAGCAGCGGATCGGTTTTACATAGCCCGTAGGCTGTCTTGAGGAATTCCTCGGCTAGCGTCATATTGTTGAGAGCGTGGTTTTGCATGCCGAGGAAGATTTGTGGGAGGTGCGTGCCCATGAAGAGTCGCGCTGCGGTAGAGTACGCGGAAATGGCTTGGTCGTGCTCGCCCTCGGCGGCAAAGGTATGGGCGAAGCCTATCCAGGCTGGCCCGAAATGCGTGTCCATCATACTAGCTTTGCTAAAGTAACGACGGGCTTCGGCGATTCTGTCAATAGAGAAATAATAGATTCCCACGGCCAGCCACGTGCATGGCTCTTCTGGGTGCGAATCCGCAAGGTCGTGAGCTACCAGGAATAAAATGTTCTTCATCTTCAGCTCGTACAAGCAGGCCAGATGGACCGGATACACGGAGAAATTGTATTTATCCTCCTTGAGAACCGCGTTGGTAATGCGCAGCGCATCCTGGTACCGGCATTGCGTGTACAAAAGATCGGCACGCGCCAGCTGGAGATCCGGGTTCGTCGCAAGCTGGTAATGCGTTGACAGGGAGTCATATGCCGTCTCGAAGGCGGCCGGATTCCGATACTTGGAGAGTCGAGTCGTGTAGAGCATCTTGGTGAAATCCGCAGCTTCTTGAGATGCAGACGCGTTCCCTGATGCTACTGTGATGGAATCGAAATCCAGGCTTTCGAGGAACCGCCACTCCTCGTCTGGCGATAACAACGAGTTCTTCATAAGCTGTTGGAATGCTTCAAAACACCTGACGTCGATTCGCACCGCATCCTTATAGCACTCCTTGGCTCGGTCAAAGGCGTTTTGCTTGGCGTAACAGATGCCTCGTAGAAAACACATGGCTGCCTCAAATCTTTGATTGGCTGCTTGTTCTTCGTCCACTTCGTCTTCTTCGTCTTCTTCACGCCGTCGGTTGCTGGGACGCAGCTGCGACTTGCGCTTGTTGGTATCGCCGTTGGAGGCGCCATTGGAAATCAGATGGGTCGGGTTGCGCTCTCCCAGAACGGCAAGCGCTTCGTCGTAGCGGCATTGTTTGATAAGGCAATGACCCGCGAGATATCGACACGAGGGATTCCGAGAGACGAGGTCCTGTTTCGAGAGGAAGGCCTGCGCACGAGTGTAGTTGCCGGTAGCAAAGTGAACTTGGGCTAGCCAGAAGGCGTCTTGGTCATCGTCTGCAACGCGAGCAACGCCCGATTAGATTTTGATTTTGGTCTTGGAGACAGACATGCTAGATGTAGCGGGGTGGACAAACGAGTCAACGCGAGGAGCTTGTCGCCGATGAAGATGGCGGAATCATATTGAGCTTTGTTCAAAGCATCCTGCCGCCATTCCCTCAGAAACTTTTCCATCGTGTGACGGCATTGACGGTGGAGACGCACAGGGAGGCAAGTCGGGGAAACGAAAAGACAAAAAGACTGCAAGAATAGCTGGTGATGTGTCTACACTGTACAGAGTGCGTTTGAGGATCGGTGATGAATGTTGAAAAGAAGGCCACTCTGGCGTGACCACTGACGCGACGACACTGCGCGTTTACTAAATTACACTTCCAGATGCCAGAGCTGGTTGCAGACTCGCATTGGGGAGAAGCAGGGCAGGGCAGAGGTGGAAAATAGCGGAGTCACCGCAACGGCAAGTCAAGTTTCAAACACCGAGTCACCGACCGGCGACAGACGTAGGTACATCAAGGCAAGAGCTGCAAATGCCCCGACAAGAACAAAAGTCAGAATAACACAGCTTCAATCTCTCATCCATCTCTTCGTCTTTTTCTTTGAAAACAACTCTCTCCCCCGTCGCTGGACCATCTGTCCCCCTCCCAAACCAGCCATGGGCTCGACATTACCCGTGCGCTCCGCGGCCCTCTCTCGCGACACCAACGAAACCAAAATCCAGCTCGCCATCAATCTCGACGGTGGTGACTTCCCAGCCGACACCGACGCGCGTCTTCTCGAAACAGCCTCAAGCAGCCATGCTTCGCAAAGCAGCAAGTCCCAAATCATTTCCGTCAATACCGGGATTGGGTTCCTCGATCACATGCTCCATGCGTTAGCCAAGCACGCAGGCTGGAGTTTTGCCATCCACTGCGAGGGCGATCTTCACAGTATGTCTGTCTTTTGATATCTATATGTCTTGTTTTTCTCTTTTTTTTTTCTTGCAAGGATTCACACCTCATTCGCATACACTGACGTATCTAGTTGATGACCACCACACCGCCGAGGATTGCTGCATCGCCATCGGCTACGCCTTCAACAAAGCCCTCGGAAGCCTCGCCGGCGTCGCGCGATTCGGCTACGCCTACGCCCCTCTCGACGAGGCACTTTCCCGCGCGGTCATTGATCTGTCGAATCGCCCATACAGCGTTATAGATTTGGGCTTGAAGAGGGAATGGCTCGGGAAGCTGAGCACGGAGATGGTGCCGCACTGTTTGCAAAGTTTTGCGCAGGGCGCTCGTGTGACGCTACATGTGGACTGTCTGCGGGGGGACAACGACCACCACAGGGCGGAAAGCGCCTTCAAGGCTCTCGCTGTGGCGGTCAAGATGGCGACGACGAGGGTACAGGGCAAGGAGGGTGAGGTTCCTAGCACAAAGGGGACACTGAGTGCGTAGATGGTAGGGACATGACTATAGTATAGTTTTCTTGAAAAGCGAGCGTTGGCATAATTTCTTCGTGGACAATTGCGCCGTTTCATGTGCATGGCAGAGAAATCCACGCATGACTATGGGCATGAACAAACATGACTGTTGTCTACCGACAACGGCGATGTGTGCACGAGAAATGATGCAAGATAGGCTCTAGATGCTTCCTCCTTGTACCCTATCCCTCCAACCTAGATGGAGCAATCGACCACTCTCATCTATGTACGGTAGTCACCATTGATGGTGACATAGTCGTGGCTAAAGTCGCACGTCCAGTGCACTGCGCTCTTGTCTCCCGTCCCAAGCTTCACCAGTATTTCCAAATCCTCCAGCTCCAGGATCTCACTCGCGCGCTGTTCATCAACCTGTTCAGGCTCGCCATTCACAAGCAACTTGAGTTCCTTTGATCCATCCGTGGGAATAAACGAAACGTTTGTCTTTTCGGGAACAATCTCGGGAACATCATTCGCAGGCAGGCCGGGTTTTGAAATAAGCGCATAGCCGGCAGCGCACAAGATCCGCCCCCAATTAGCATCCTTTCCGTACAAAGCCGTCTTCACAAGCGGCGAGAGAGCAATGGAACGGGCGACCTGGCGGGCAGATTCCTCAGAAGCACAGTCGACTACGCGGATGGTAACGAACTTGGTGGCACCCTCGCCGTCACGAACAATGTATTTGGCCAGGTCGGTTGCGAAATCGGTCAGCACGGTTTGGAAGGCCTCGTAATCAGGAGACTGTTCGGACGTGATCTCCTTGCCGCCGGCTGCGCCGTTAGCCAAGAGAGCAACCGTGTCATTTGTCGAGGTATCGCCATCGACAGTGATGGAGTTGAAGGACCGATCCACGGCGTGCCGGAGAACATTCGTCATGATGCCTGGTGCGATGGCAGCATCCGTGGCCAGAATGGTTAGCAGTGTGGCCATGTTGGGCGCCAGCATGCCGGCACCCTTGGTCATGCCTGCGATGCGATACTCCATGCCTGGTGAGGAGGGAAGATGAAACGACCTGGACATTAATTTGGGGAATGTGTCCGTCGTGCAAATGGCTTTGGCGCAGTTCAACCAGTCCTTGTGTTTGCTACCAGCTTTTTCGATAGCATTGGGAATATGATTGACAATCTTCTGAATGGGCAACCTGTCAGGACGTTAGATATCGTGTATTTTGATGGGTGGAGGGTATTTGGAGAGAACGCGAAAAAGAGATGAGGACAAAAAAAGCGTTTTTGGCGCCACTCACCTCTGCCCAATAACTCCAGTGCTCATGACAATAGTCGAATTCTTCTTTCCGACCCTGCTGTCCGTCACCTCGGCCATCTGCGCGGCATCATGAAGACCTCCGATGCCGGTGACGGCATTCGCATTACCAGAATTGACAATGACGCTCCGAAGCCCAGTGTTGGCCGTGTCCTGAAGGAGCTTCCTGCTAAAAGTCACAGGAGCCGCCTGGAACTTGTTCTTGGTAAAGACGGCGGCTGCAGAGCAATCGCGATCCGAGGTCACGAGCGCAATATCGGGCTTGCTGGTGTTGCTGGGCTTGACTCCGCAGAGCACACCAGACGCCGAAAAGCCTTTCGGGTACGTGCCCGATGTCGGGACATACTTAATTTTGGCAGCAGGCACCGTGCTGCCAAAGCCGGTGGAATAGGCACGCGTAAATTTCATCATAGGAATGAAGCAGCCGCGCGCGTGTAAGGGAAGAAAGGAGTTCTTTTTTGTTGTTGCGGGTTGTAAATGCTGGCCGGCCGGCCGACTTTACGGTGGATAGGGGGAAGGAGGAATGGACAAGGCTTCTCGATAGACACTGGGTTTCCGTAGAAGACAAGACAGATATCACTTTGACATGTACAGAGTAGGGACGGGTTATATATAACTTATAGCGACAGTATTCAGTAGACGCTATATGTATTGTTACAGCTGAGTCATTGTGACATGGCGTCAACTTTGTCCCCTTCGCCCGGAGCATGTGGGAACATGTCGCGCGCTGTCGGGCCTCAGTCTCCATCCTGCCAAATAAGCGTCCTACGATGTGCAGAGACTCTTTGCCCAACGGCCACAATCTCGAGATAGCCAAGTCTCTCTGCGCCATCTGACCACACATCTAGGTCGTCGTCGAGAAGCACCTTCCAATGCAGAGTACTTACTAGAGCAACAATGCAGATCACAGACAGCTGTTTACAGCTCGCCAGCGCCTTCCAGCCCCGCCATCCAATCAGGGGCCGCCCTCTCCTGGCTCCGCGTGTAGCAAGGCCAATCACAGAAGCTTACCTAAGCACGAGTCACACGCTTGGGAAAAAAAAATTGGCTATAAAGTCTTGTGTTGCCCCGTCCCCTTTTCAGTTCTTTTTTCCTTTCCCCTCCATCCAAGTGCACGGGCGTCTTCCTTCTCCGTGAAGCGATAAGCTGAGAGAGGAATTTTGCTAGTTGAAAACTAAATTCAAACCGCTCCTGTTCAATTTATTGGGCAGGGAATTTTTGGAACCTATTGTTGCTTTTTCTTTCATTGCGGACTGGTCCTTCGTGGGTCGGCGTGAAGAAGGATGATGACCTTGCGGCTATTGGAGATACATAGAGCAGCCAAGACTTAGGAACCACGGCGCCTATCGAGGTTGACTGAAGAAGTCCGGATCAAGGCAGAATACTGATGAAGCGTAGGAGCATGAAATGTATGTTTTCCCAAATTTGCTCTCTGCCGTACTCCGTAGTGATTTCCGCTCTCAGCCCTACGCGTTCTTCTACGCGTCCATATGCCCCTCCCGCGGAGGTTGAAGACGCGATATTGAAGCTCAAACGCTGTTCTTGCCATCCGTTACAGGTATGTAGTCTGTTGGATTTTGGTGCAATGCCTGAGCCCGTGCATCGCCGTCTTCAATGCCACGTCAAAATTGACTCTGCTGGCCGTCTGTGGCCCCTGAGATTAAACCCGATAAAACTCTGGTTGCAAGGATGCACATCGTTGAGTTCGAGTCGGTTTATTACGGAGTAGTGAGTTGTAAAGGGACAAGCGTCCTTATTTCTTTCATCTTGCCACATGGCCACCCGGATGAAGCAGTAGAGCAGCAGCATCCTGATCAGTGATGAGTCTGGACTCTGATGACAATACAGAGTACACAATACACAATACACAATACATAGCAAGCCGAGAGCCCAGCTAGCCTAGCCACATGGCTGCAGCCATGGCGAATCGCGATTATTAGTGCGAGGACCCATCATGCAGCCCCAGTCAAGCCACTCACGGTTCACCCTCCCGAGTCCCAAGTGAAGTCGTGACTCAAACTTTGGTCCCAGCTGTGCCTTTTGCCTCACTTCCCGAGCATTCAAAAATCGAACACGCAGCGCTTCGACACGTACGTTTGACGACTTGGTATAGTCAGAAACTGTAGAGGTAACTGCAAAACACCAAGCATACCTCGCCGAGTCATTTATCGAGGCCTGCGTTTGGCACTGCTTCCGACCACCGTCACTTCCGAACCACGAACCACGAACTACCCACTTCAACACCACCAGCACTAGTTCCCTCGATTTGAATCGCAGCCCACGACGTGCGCAACTCCGTCCCACCGGCGCATCCTTCTTGATGGCTACCGAAGAAGGAGATCGGACTGCAGCAGTAGCAGGTAACTCTGCTACCAAAAAAGACCAGGACCCCAAAGGCCAAGCAGGATCACAACCAAACGGCCAAGCCAAAGCCCAAGCTGCCCAAGGCAACGCATCTGCCGCCGGAGGGGAGAAGAAGCTATCAAATGCCGAGCTGAAGAAGAAGAAGCAGGAAGAAAAGGCCGCGAGAAGAGCGCAGGCAAAGACGGTCCAGATTGTTCAGCCTCCTGCCGCTGGGGCAACATCCGGAGCTTCAGTCTCAGCAGATGGAACAAAAGCTGGCGGGAAGGGCAAGGCGAATCAAGCCAAGCAAGGCGGTCCGACCGCGTCTGGTTCTCATCAACGGAATGCTCTAAAAGGTGCTCCGTCGCCGGCAGTTAAAGAGGTGGTCAAGCCCAAGGTCCCGGAGTGCTTGAGCCATTTGTCCATGGCGAAACGCATGCCCATGACACTGGTGGACAAGGACGTGGACTCGGTTGTGTTGGCACTGGGACAGCAGATGAGCAGTTTTGCAATCAGTGATAGCACCTCGCGGCTGCAGGCTACTCTGCTTGCTTTCAAAAAGGTACGTCGTTGCTTAGGGTAGAGCAGTGCTCTGCGCTTTCTTCTCCCGTTTTTCAAAACTTTCAGTCCAGGGGAGCTTATACCCCCTTCAGCCTGCCAAACGTGCCAGCGAGCAGCAGTTGTTAATACTTTCATCCATTCTCATCAGGTCATCGATGCTTATACCACGCCACATGGCAATACCTTCTCGCGCCACTTCACCTCCCACGTCCTCAACCCCCAGATCGAATACCTCACAGCCTGTCGGCCCATGTGCTTCTCCATGGGCAACGCAATCCGGTGGTTGAAGATGCAGATTTCCAAGATCGACATCGATCTACCAGACACTATTGCCAAGAAAGAACTCTGTGAATCTATTGACAACTTCATCCACGAACGCATTGTGCTGGCCGACCTCGTTATCGTCAAGGCCGCTGCGAGCCGGATCAGCCACGATGACGTGATCCTCACATATGCTCACCACAAACTGATAGAGCGCACCTTACTACAAGCCAAGGCCGATGGCAAGCAATTTCAAGTCATTCTGGTCGACGACCCATTCGAGCGCCGCGGCATCGAGCACGCCAAGAGATTGACCGCGGCCGAAATCCCCGTCACCTACGTCCCCGATCTGGGCGCCCTGAGAACGAATCTGCAGGACGCGACGATTGTGTTGGTCGCCGCTGAGGCCATGTTCAGCAATGGCTCCATGTACGCCCGTGCGGGAACATGCGATATTGCCACCGTGGCCACCGATCTGGGCGTCCTCGTTGTGGCGCTGAGCGAGACGATTAACTTTACGGACCGGGTGTCCATTGATTCGCTGACGTATAACGAGATTGATCCCGAGAGGAGCACAGATGAGGGTTTCCGACTGCTGTTTGATACCACGCGAGATACGTACATCTCGGTCGTCGTTACAGAATTGGGCGACTCTTCGGCCATGGCTGTGCCGGCTATTTTGAGGAAATTGGAAGTCTTGTAGGGAGGTGATGTTATACCAATAGACGATCTCTGAGCCACAGTGATACATCTTCATTTTTGCCAGTGCGAGACCTATTCTCACGAGTATTTCCCGCGTGTGGTGTTACTGCTTCCAAAAAAAAAAAAAAAAAAAAAAAAAAGACCCGTGTGCTTCGTAAGAGCACGTATGCCATGGTTCCATCTCTAAGCGTTGTCACCCATATACACGTACATACCTAGCTATCAACGCGGTTGATTCCGTAATTTTTCCCACGGCGAGGATTAGACTAACCGCACTCAGAAGACCACGCATTCATACCGTATTATTTCACACAACACGCAACACGCAGATAAGCCCGAAAATAAAAGAAGAAGAAAAGCGCCGTTTCCGTTTCGAGAGCTCTTTTGTGGCTTTGTCCCCCGCATCGCCATGTCTCCCTTCTCCCGGAAGAGAAAACCCCAAAATTTATGTACAATTCCTTGGATCGCATGGCCGATCCCCCCCTCCTTGCCCTTGCCCTTTGTCCTTGCCCTTGCCGGGCACGCCCTCATAAAAGCATCTCCAATCCCGCTCCCGCTCCAACATCCCATATTCTTATATCCCCCCTTCCTCCTTCCCCCTTCCTCCTTCTCCCTTCCCCCTTCTCCCTTCCCCCTTCCCGTCCCATATGAGCTCTCTCCGCCCAAGAAACCTAGTGCATCGCAGCCTCCTGCCCCCCCATCTCCCTCTTCTCCCTCTCCCTCTCCACCATCTCCTTCCTCTTCTGCAAGTAAAACGCCTTCCGCTCATTCAAACACGCCTCCTGTCTCCCTTGGACGCCCTCCAACCAGTACCCTACAGCTAAGCCCGTGAGGCCATAGCACGGATAGATCCATAGCTCGGGTTTGCTGATAAAGGGCCGGCGTTGGATGCCTAATTGCCAGAAACGGGTGGCGAGGCCTTCACGTTGGTTCAATGCAACAGTTAGTTTAGGAGCAGCAGCGCGCCAGTAAAACAAAAGGGGGGGAGGGGGGGGGAGGAGAAGGAGTTTTTAGTTTGGGGGGGTGTTAGAGATGCGAATCCGGGAGTTGATTGTCATGACGGTGACGAGCGATTGAAAGACAGGGCGGCGGGATGATGGAGGGGGAAGACGTACCGAAGACGCCCCAGAAGGCGGTGATGTAGACCATGGTGGGCGATTGGGTCGCAGCGCGGCGCGTGGGAGTGGGAGGAGTTGTTTGGATAGGTTTGGCGTTTTGCCCGGCGCGGAGTTGGCATGGGGTTGGTTGGTTTCGCGGGATCGGTCGGTCATGGAGTTGTTGGAGTGGAATGTGGTCACGTGCGATGGCACGTGTGGCCGTCACCCGGCCGTCGGTCGCCGCCTGTGTCTACACACCGTCAGATCTACCTACAGTCTAACAGCGCAAGAGCACCTACTCTTCCGACCGCCTTGTGTTTCTCGGGCCCTGCTGAGGGATGAGCAATCCCGAGTGTCCGAACCCTATCCCACTAGAGGCATTTCAGCCCTTCATTGAGACTCTCTCGCGCAAAGTGGGCAACCTGCGTAACATGGGCAATGGCGCCAGCGAAGGGACAATGGGCGAGAGGAAGAAGTTCCTGTTACCTGGCTATCCGCAAGTTGAGAATGCCAAACCATGCAATTACATTCATATATGTGCTATCTATACATGCATCAATTCTATGTATATACAACTCGCGTCTTCATGACGAAGCGACTAGCCAAGATTCTAGTATTTACAGCTCATCTTGGCCAGGTGCAAGACAAATTCACCCTATCCAATGCATCCCGATACTCAACACTGTCAGGAGACACACTGTCCAAAACCATGATCCCATCAACCCGATTTCATGGTATAAGGAGGCGGTGGGCGAAGGGCAAGATCAGATGTCGCTGAGCTTGGCACTTGAGTATTATCGGCCAGTGCTAGCGACGGAGCAGGAGTAGTCGACGCAGCCATTTGCGTGACCTTGGCCATCATTTTGCCCATGTACTGCTGAATGAAAGATTCGCTGCATGTCTCGTTAGTCCTGTTGATACATGGTGATGAAAAAGGCCGCGGGAACCAGTACTCAAGGGAAAGGGAAAAAAAAGAGAGAGAGAAACACATGGGCACGTACGTGTAGTAGCTGTGTTGCGAATTGTGCGTCGAAACGAGATTATGTGCCAACTCATGCGCCAGCACTACCCACCACCAAGTCGCTGCATCGGCTTTCCCATGCCCCGTCTGAGCTTGCGCTGCGTGCAACTGCAGAAAAAAGCGCAGGTTGCAAAAGATGCTTCCCCCCGTGTTAAAGGCAATGGTACCGCCAGACTCATCATAAAATATGTGTAGTACCTGGGGCGATAGCGAGTAGATGCCGGCAATGTCCACAAGCAGTCCTGCAAATGTGTTGATGGGGCCGATGTTGGCAGAGAGGAAGTCTGCCACGGGGGTGCGTACATGTTTAGAGATGAAGACCCTCATCTGGTTGGAGGCTTCGGCTGCAAAGGTGATGTTTTGAGCGGGCGTGCTATCGCAGTAGGTGGCCTGTTCCTTGACTTCATTGACTTCGGGTTGAGAGAATACATGATCCGATCCGTGCGGTCGAGTGGCATTGACCGCATTGAGAAGGTTTTGCTGCACGAGGGCTGGACTGGTCACTCGGCCGTCGTCTTGTTGGTCTCCTATTCTGTTCGGCCGCTGTCCAGCACTCGGGGCGCCTGCTTGCGGGGGTGAGGCGTCAACAAACTGCTCGAGCTGTTTCCTGGCGTCATCTTTGGTCTTCTCGTCTTGGCTGTCAAGACCTAATTTGCGGGAGAGACTGGAGAACAATCCGCCAACACCGCCGCCGCTTCTCCTTGACTGCTTTGCACGATCCGGGCTGTCATCTTCGGGCGAGCCCCATGAGCCGGGCATGGCTGGTTTTGATTGCTCAGGCGTTTGAGCAACTTGCCTGGCGGCAGCTGCCGCGTTTGGAAGCTCCCCGATGGTGCTGTCGCCCGACTCCTTGCCCTGCTGAGCCCAGGTCCGTTCCCTGTCTTGAATCTGCTTCTGTTCTTCTGCTAAAGCCTTTCTTCTCTCCTCCTCTGCAATGCGTGCTTCCACCGCCTTGGCGCGTAAGATACGGTCCACATTGTAGCCACGGGCGCGGAGTCCATAGAGATCGAGAGTGAGGAACGGCTCGAAAAAGAGATAGGCCTGCTGATTCGGTCGATTCAATAGCATTTGACAGACAGCCTGCCCAACCTGGTACATGTCCGGCTGGCCATCATCGGCCACATAGAGCACCCATGCGCCGCCGTTTTCATGAGAACCCGCAGCTGATCGTTTCTCTGCGTGAGATTGCCGTTGACCTTGTAGCGTGCGCCTCAGTGCTACAGAACGCACCATCTCGACCCGGAGGTTCTTTTCTAGCCACTTGGAGTCATGCTTGACCGCGTCTCGCCGATAACTGGCGTACTCGTACAGGAAGATTTTCGATCTCTCCACGACATGTTTGCGAAGTTGCTCGGCTACTTTCTGTTTTGCAGTGTGAGGCCCAATGCGCACATCTTCCCGCACGATGCTGCTTAACTTTAGCGCGCCGAGCTGTAAGTAGAAAGTCTCCAACGCGTCTTCCTCCGGCGCGCAAATTAGATGCTCCTTGAACAAACGATAGCTGATGATGTCATCCAGAACAACAATCTGGCCAGCCGAGGCGAGCTGGTATTGTTTGATAGGAGCTTCATCCTCACCCAGGTCTATCAAATCTCCCTTGGTAGTCGACGGCAATGAGAGTTCTTTGTATGCCAAGAGACAAGGGCTTGTTTTGAGTTTGCCCCACAACTCCTTGTCTCGATGTAATGTGCCGGAAGACTCGGCCAAAGACTTGAGAAGATCCATATACTTTTCCGGGCTCTGGAGAACGCTGAGCAGCCTTGCCGGCTCATTGCATGCCATGTGTGCAACCTCTAGTTTGGTAGGCTCGCTCTTGGCTCCACAGTGAAACAGAAAGGCATTTGCTTCCTGACCGAAATCCACGAAATCGAATATCTCACCATACGTGGTTGCCGTGCCCAGATACGCTCGTGAAGGGCTAATGTGAGACACAGTTGTCGAAGTGCTTGCCCTGGAGGATGACTGTGCGAGTCTTGTCCTCGTCACGGGGACTAAGGGCGCATTTCGAAGCTTTACCAAGCTGTTCTCGCGAACCTCCGTAATGCGGGACGCGAAATAGCTGAAGAGAGTCGCGGCGGACTGGTGATCGTGGGGTGGGCTCGATAGCAGTTTGTTGACGCACTCAACCATGGGAGGGTCCCTAGCGACGCCAAACTTATTTGCGTGATCGTAGAGGTCTCTTCGCAGGATACGAAACCCAAGCACGGCAGCTTTCTCATTCGTAAAACACTTGGACGGAGCTACGAGCTGTATGCTTCCTTGAAGTGGTAAGAAAGCCCTCTGACTCCCACTCAAATCAAATGCACCGTAGCAATTGGAGTGATGATTCGTGATAAAATAAGCCATTGCCGCCGTTCGCAACACATCGTCATCCTTTGACGACATCAGTTCCACTAGTTCAGGAACCGTAGGGAAGCTCCGCAGTCCAAGCAACGAAAGGAACCGGGCCTCGGCGCTGCTGGGACGAAAACTTCCTGGGGGCCCGGGCCACTGAAGTATGGATAGTCCAAGGGTACGAATCGCATCTTTAGGCTCAAAGAGCTCGGAGACTTTGTGTAGAGATTTGGATGCCTTAGTAGAGGCCATGCCCTTGGGACCAGCCTCGGCCGGACAGAAGCGTGACTCTCGCAACTTCTTGAGATCATCCGACGGAATGTCATTTTGCACCGAGGCGAGATATTTGATCAGTTCTAAATGGCTCCATTTCTTTTCATTGTCTCCTTCCGCGTTGTTGAGTAGTCGACTGAAAATGGTTTCAAGATCCACCGTCTTGCGGACACCGACTGCGACTAGAAACTTTTCCTTGACTTTCTCACAGCCTTGAATGACTGGCAAGTCATCGAACAACTTAACGGTGGGAAAAAAGGAGTCGCCAGGCCGTCTCATTCCCAGTCGTGTTGGCATCACAGGGCGAGATTGAAGCAGCGATGCTAGCACAGGTTTGTCCTTGTTGGAGATGGTGTCCCAATTTTTAGACAGTATTACTAACACCTGAACCGCAAACTTGGGAGATCTGGTCACACTCTCCTCTTCCGCCCTAGAATCCGCTGTTTCCAACAGGTAGCGTGCCCAAGGCAACACCTCTAGCGGCACCCAGCCCAACGCTTGAAGCTCGGCTGAGCTTGAACAAGTTGTGAATATGAAGGGGAGCGTGGTGGGTGGTATAGGAACATTAGCCGGTAAGTTATTGAGGCTTGGATAATTTGAGATGCTCCCAAGCGCAATGATTTCCCCTGACTGCTCATCCGTCAAAGTTGCAACAGCAACGTCAAGCAGAGCTGCGCGACTCCCTGGATCTAGCTCACCAGTTAGACTTTTTTTCCCTGCCCAAGAAATGAATTTCATCATCTGAGATTTGGTAAGGGCCTTTGCTTCGAGCTCTTGTTTGACGTCCGTAACGGTAATGTGGGAGAGAAGGCCAAAGTCAATCAATTTCTTGACGAAGAGTGACGTTTTCATTGCGTTGGGAAGAACTGGAACGCTTTCTAAGAAGCCGCTAAGCTCAACCGACTCTATTCGCACTTGCGTGGTCTGTAGGACGCCTTGACTGGAATAGATCTCGATGGAAGCCTTCTTGAAACACGTCCAGAATGCTTCCTCCATGATCTGACCCACTTGGCCGCTGGGGGTAGAATCGCCGAATGTGAAGGTCTTCATGATGTGGAGTGCCTCCGGCATGTGCTTCTCTATAGCACTGCTTGACACGTTCTTCTTGCCGCCATCACTCGACGATTGGACTCGCCGGCTCAGTTCAACCATCTCATTGGAAAAGGCCAACCTTGAGACAATGCCGGCAGCCCGCAGAAGCTCGACATTCCAGGTCCTCACCCATCTCGCGTTGAGATCAATGGCCTCTCGTTCCACAGTTGGGATCACAGATGGAGCGGAGATATGCATGCCCGCACCAGTAGTCTGCATGGTAGGAAACCCGATGAAAATTCGCCCGCCAGGCTTCTTATTTGGCAAGACAGAGGCGAACACATCCGTCACCGTCTTGAATGCTGCCTGTTCAGTTGAGAACTCTGAAGCTTCGGCCTCATTGTACGAGGCACTAAGGATGGAGATTTTGGTCGTCTTTGGCGGTGGCTTCTTTGTGGCTCTTTCAAGTTCAGATGCGAACGATGACGACACCTTGGTTTGAATAGCAGCCGAGGTGGCGCTGAGAAATATTGTTGAAGAAGCCGCCTTTGTCACGTCATCTTCTATCTGTAGTTGTGCCATGCTCTCTTCGCTTTGTGATTTGGACCGCAATCCAGCTTGAGAAGCCGTTGAAGTCAATCGGGCAAAGAAGGATCGCAGAGAGGGAGCCTCAGTCGCCGCATAAGAGTCGGACGGTCCTTTTGCTGTGGTAGCCGCGGCCTGTGGCTTCCATCCGATTACGCTCATGTAGGAAGCGTCTATTTGAGTGCTCGTGCGTTCTACTCCGGTAATCTTCATCAGACCTTCCTTCGTCCTAGCTTCCAGATCCTGAGGCAACGTCATAGCTGCAGGTGGTGAAGACTTCTTCTTCAGAGATAGTATTTGGTAGTCATCTATACAAAATTCGATGTTCTCTAGCGCGACAAAAGTCAGACTCGTGGCTAGGAACTGGCTGACGGAAAGGAGATTTGGCATCGGTGTCGTCGAATTCCTATAGTCCAGTACAAACGCTGTGTGATGAGATGCTTTGTCCGCGGGCAGTTGAGATTTTTTGGTGAAGAGAGAGTTGCCCTTCCAGTAAAATGCCATGGCCTCGCTCCCTGAACTGACAAAAGGCTCTTCGCAATCCGCGAAGACGCTGTAGAAGCCAACTCCGAAGGCGCCGATTTTTGTCTCATCCGGATTGCCCTCTGCAATTCGTTTTAACCTTCCCCAGTCTTTCTTTGTAAAGGGCTGTCCGTCATTCTGCACGACTAGACGTCCTAATGTGTGGTTCGCGATGACATGTTTCAGGAGTTCGGATCGGCTTGCCGTACTGGGCAGGGGGACTTGGATCGACGGAATAGTCTCCCATTTGACCATGACCGTGGTAGCTTGCGCATCCGCGGCATTCTGAATGAGCTCACGAAGAGTTGTCCATTCTCCAGAGTATCTCGCCAGGACTTTGTCTATCAACGCACGGGTATCGACGGTCACGGCTTCTTCGTCCTCGCCGTCGCGCAAGGCGGCGGCCCTGAGGCCCGAATAATCCATCTCAGGTGAATTCCGAGCTTCAATTCAGATTGATCGCAATCTACCGCATTGCAGACGAAAGGGGTTAGAGTCGATCGATCGATGGCGATTTGGAGCATGTGGACGATGCTGTGACGTCGGACGATAATGGAACGGGTGGCAACGTAGTAGTTGATCTAGATAGGCGGAAGCCGGTCTACCATCGCGATTGTTGGATTTGCTAGTCGACTTTGAATCAGATAGAAGGAAACAAATACAGAGGAATCGATCTAGTTCGCAGACATAGCGACACTGGCTAATAAGTGGACAAAAGACAACAAGAGGTGGCAAGAAGTTACTTGGTTGAGCTGAGACGTTAGGAGGCGGCAGTGCGTCGTCATTGGGAGACCGCCCCACATGCGGGAGCTCTGCATGTACCGAGGCACCTATGTACAGTGGAGGTGTAAAACAAACTAACATTTTTACCTACTTTTTGGCGTGCGAATGTAAGGCTATTTTGCCAAGAGCTTGTCAGAGATACATACAGCCGCCAGGTACACCCATACCGTGCGGCACGAGGTCAAAAATAGGTACATATGTACTCCTTAAATCACAAGTCACAACACAAATGGCAACAAGGCCATAGCTCTGCCTTCTTGTTCTTGGCATCAAGATAACCCTTTCGAGCTTATATTATTATATGTGCCATCTTTACCCACAATCAAAGTTCTATACCATCGCCCTCACGACCTCTTCCTGCCCTCAACAAGCGTCACAGGTCCCTGATAGTTGTGTCGACCAGCAAAAGCATAATACACCATCGCGATGAGGAGTACCGATACAAATATTGGTGACGCCCAGTTGAAGCCCGCCGCTGTCACCGGATATGATTGTGGCCAGAAACACCAGAAGAATCCCCACAACGAAGCGGCAATGGCCAAGATATTAACAAGAATTCCGTACCTGCCCAAGGAGAAACGCGCGTACGGCAAGGTCTCTGGGTGACAAATTCGTCGATACAGCATGCAGCCAATGCTCAGACAGTAGCATTGAAGTAGTGCCACAATGCAGAGCGAAGTGATGGCGTAGAAAGCGACCGGACTGCCAACGTACGTCAGACTGAGAAGAATGCTTACGCCGGCCGACACTATGTATGCATTTGCTGGAATTCCTCGGGATTTGTCCACACGCGCTATCCACCAGGAAAATGGAAGGCCCCGGTCGCGGGCAAAAGCAAACAGGTCACGACTGACCGCGGCCAGGTACGAGAGGTTGGCAAACATGAGCAACACCACGATGACGACGAGGATAGCGTTGACCCACGGGAGAGACGCGGCAGATTTCAAAATCGATATGGCAGGATATCCCGTGGGCTCTGCAAGCGCCTGGGCAACATCGGGAATGTGGTACACCGCTGTAACCAACGTGAGCCACGTCAGTGACGCGTTGATGCCAAACGTGATCATCATGACCCTGGGGATGGTCTTTGCAGCGTCCCTGACCTCTTCCGACATGTGTGCGGCCTGAAAAGACATCATCATCATTAGTAGGCGGTCCAAATTCCACAGAAGGTCGAACGCACTCTGCTCATACCGTGTCAATGCCCATTTGAGTAGTGATACCAGGCATTTGCCCAATGAGAACTGCCAGAGACATGCTTGGCCATCCACCCGAATTTTCAAAGCCAGTCCATACCTTGCTCGAGTCAACTCGGGGCGCGTTGACCCAGACTGGGGCAAGAAAGGCAAAGTAAGCTACAATGTGAATGGCAAATACAAGGTTCTGCCAGTGAGGAAACAGTCGAGCGCCGTAGATGTTTGCTGCTAACGCAATCAGACTTATGGCCATGACCAAAAGACTGCCGTGCCAGTATGCTGCTTCATATTCCACGCGGTTGATGGAAATGATGGCTTGTACGAGGGTTCCAACAAGGAACATGCCTTGTGCGTTGCCTGCTTGCCACGCGAGCGTCGACGTCCAGCTTCCCCGAAATCTCAGTCAGCATCGGGTGTCACCGAAACAGAATTGAACATGTCGCGAGTAGGAGAATGAGAGACGGCAATACGTACCCCGTAAGATAGCTCAGAATTTTTTGGTATTTGTCTGGTGCAAATTCACTGACCCAGTGATATTGTGCTCCAGCAATTGGTGCCATGCTCGCCATTTCTGCCATACTGAGATACACAGGTATAAATCCCAAGAAGCTCCATAGAAAAGCCCATAGAAGCACAGGACGGCCTCCATCCGTCAGGCCAGGCGTGATACCAAACAGTGAGAATTCCCAAGCCGAAGTCGCAACTGCGACAAAGGAAACCATTGACCATGAGCGGAAGTGTCGAACAAGCTCCTGACTTCGTCCCATGCGGCGCATATCGCCAGCATCCTGAGAAGTTGAATAGTAATGATCGTCCAGTTCGTGCAAAGAAAACTCCTCTTCGGCTTCATGATCTCTTACTGTTGACATTTCTATGATCTCATCATTCTGTGCCTCGGTGTCTTGTCTTGGAGAAGCCATTTTCTCACTTAGGGGATGGAAGGCGGGAGGGTCACACAACATGTTGCCGGAAAGTATACAAAGTCAGTCATGCAAAGTGGTTGAAGAGAAGTTTCACGCCGCAAGAACTACTCAAAGGACAGGTAAAATGGTAAAAGGGGTAATTCTTAAGTCGAGGGCGCGTTGGAAATAGCAATCCAATCCTTTCCTAATGCTGATACAGACAATCCGCGACGCTACCGTGGGGCATCTCACTGATACAAACCTTAGTTTTAGCCTTATTATTGTTTTGAGTCTTGACTTGACATTGCGAACTTGCGGTTGACCCGTCTGTTTAGGAAGGTTACAGTGCAGGCTGAAAATTCAAGACCAGTGAAGGACGGGATGATCCTGCACCTCGCCGCATTTGGTACAACAACGATCGCGTAGGGTACCAAGATGCCTGCTTTTTCGCCCTGTTTTTTTTTTTTTTTTTTTTTTTTTTTTTTTTTTTGTAATTACATACTCTAGATAGGGGTGAGTCTAATAGCTAGTACATCTGTTACATAAGTCGCACAGTAAAAACCCTAGTGCAGGGAGGAAAACCTATACGGTACCATTCATCCGTCCTTGGACCCCTAGGGGTCCCGTAGTCTGCTCAGTCATTTGTAGAAGGTTGCGCTGCTCGCCCGCTTGGCCGCAGTCGCTGGAGGGGTGTTAGTGAGCTGGTCAATCCAGTCCGGGTTCTGCGTCCCATAGTGTTTCCAAGGATAATACTCCGTAGAAATGGATAACCAAGACCAATTGCCACGAATCTGACACACTGAGTAGTTATATAGACGGCTGCGCGCCACTGATCGTCATGACTCGAAACTTGAAAGTATTTCCCGATTTCCCAGAATGCATGTGGAGAGCCGCGAGCGACCCTATCCACAGACGGCTTTATCCCGGTACAACGGAAGATCACATACGGAGTATGTATATCTACATATCTTACTCTGCCTAGGTAGGTACCGAAAGCCGTCTGCTTGCTTTCACGAGTTTACCTACATTAACACCCCTCCAGCGACTGCGGCCAAGCGGGCGAGCAGCGCACCCTTCTACAAATGACTGAGCAAACTACGGGGGTCCAAGGACGGATGAATGGTGGCGTATGTGAGGAATCGGATATCCCTACCGACCCGACCAAAAGGTCAGAACACTACTCCGTAAGCTGGTAGGAATTCAGCTTAGTGCGGGATATATTACACAAAAAAAATTCAAGCATGACGTCTCCGTGATAATATAACAGGGGTACCCTGTATTATATACCCAATTTGGCCTAGTTTGCATTACCCCTGCTCCTTGGCTTGGGCAACGATTTAAGTGACCATCCTCCGTAGAGTAATTACAAAAAAAAGTAAAAATAAAATCCTTGGAAACACTCCGCGGAGACAAGTTTTGAGGGTATATAATCAGATCCGGCCGCGGCCCAGCGGTAATCCTTCGGAAGAAATTGAGGGGGAGCAAGAGGTTCGCCGACGGACGTCCTGTTCACTTTGTACCCTAGGTACAACTAGTTGATTGGAAAACATACTAATCATAAAGAAGGGCGAATTCACGTTGGCCTCAAAACCGCGCCAAGAATGGGACGCAGAACCCGGACTAGATTGACCAGCCCATTCATCCCCCGGTCGCATTTATCGAGTGCCGAATGCCAATCTGATTGCCGAGTTTTCGTTTGGCCTGGATTCGGAATAAAGACGAAGGCGCCAAGACACTTTTTGACAGGGCTGAATACCGAAATGCACACGGGCTTTGTCCTATGTATATGTATATGTATCCGTACGGAGTATATGTATGAGGTATGTACGGAGTACCTACAGCTAAGTCACTGAACTTTTGCCGCGAGCTGCACCCCACGTTCAGCACGTTCAGCACGTTCAACGACGTCTCCCAGAGAGCATGAAGCTCTTGTTAGGCTAAATGCGATTCAGTCTAAATTTCCTCGCAGCCAATAGGTACCTACTCTGCACAGCTTGCGGAACCATAATTAGGTAGGACTCGGGAGACCTTAATGAGCACCTCAATAACTGCCTAATCACCACCCTAATTGCCTAAAACAATATATGTAGTGCGTTTCTGGTGCCCTGCTAGCGCGATACATACTCTATCTAGCGCTTGCCTTGGAGGTAAGGACCCCATCACGCGGCGCGTCGCGTCAACAACACTTTT
>SRPP01000123.1:0-57930 GCA_018360055.1 Claviceps monticola
TTAATGTCCCCGGTGCCATTGAAAGGATGAACAGACGGGGGATGATTGAATGGAGTGTCCATGACAACGGGTTTGTCAGCAGCGGAGGTAGACATCGAGGCAGACATGAGATTCGAAAAGTTCTGAGTGAGAGCGAGTATTGACTCGTCTTCGAGCTCGGAACCAACCGGAGGGCACTCGGAGGAGGAGAAGTCGTCCGAGATTATCGACGCAGACGGGGACGAAGAATCCAGGATTGGGGACCGTAACAGGGCAAGAGGTGATTCTTGTAAAACAAGCTGACTGGGACCACGAGTGTGTGATCCAAGCGACAGAGAGACCACGAGTGTGTGATTAAAAAACGATGATAGAGAACCACGAGTGAGTGGTCTTCGAAAACTGACGGAGGACCTCTCGAGATCCAGGATCGCTTCAGAAAGCGAATTGATTATACATACCTCCTGGCGCGGTCGCCAGAAAACAAGATGAGAAATGAGGACGTGGAACGTAGGTAGATCCTTGCGGGAGCTGTGCTACGCCACAAACAAAGGGTCCGAGATGTAGACCAAAAAGACAACAGTCCTCACAGGACCAAAGCAGGACTCAACCAGAAAGAACGAAGCGCGTCCCAAGACTTCATTGACTATCTAAAAGTGATCGTGGGGATCGTCCAATTCATATAATGTAATGTAAAACTCTTCATCCCACAACCAACAAGAGTGAATGATGATTGGCTGACGAGGTGAGCGAGACAATACAAACTCGCTCGCAAGAGCACAAGGCTGAGACAACCGAGCAGCTGACCTAAGAGGTCGGCCCCGTTTTCTGTACCTATGTAGTACTACATAGTACATACATGGACCCACATATTGGCAGAATGGCAAGTTGCAAGTTGCAACATCGTCCTTCTCGTTCCCGCGACTCCGCGAGCAACGTCAAGAAACGAGAGCACAGCTACATTTGTATTTACCCCCCAAGGCAACAGCAATGGCAAATCAGCAAGCCCAATCTCAAGCCGTCACCGTCTCCCTCAAGGATCTCACAGATGGTACGTCGCCGCGTCTCTTGTGAGGCGTCTGCCAATGCCCCGCCTCAGCAAGTCGAATCAGCTCAGTTGCTCTCTCGCGTCACTCACACCCTCATTTCTCACCGCAGACACCGTCCCCTTGCAGACCCTCCAGGAGGCATTCGGCCCCGACTCGCTCGGCATCCTCGTCGTCAAAGATGTGCCACCCGAGTTTGCGCAACTCCGCCGCAGAGTACTCTCCTATGCTTCTTACCTAGGGAATCTGCCTGGAGAGGAACTAGGTACAGTCTCCCATTGTTGTGCTGCCTTGTTATACCGGAAACAGCTCACACATGATAATTTTCCGATTTCCAATCGATGAATAGATTCATGTACGGGACACCGCCGCTAACAAAGTCACGCGCCGTTATTTAAGAGAAACTCGAAAACGCCCACGCGAAATACCTCATCGGCTGGAGCCGCGGCAAAGAAACCCTCCGTAACGGCCGTCCCGATACCCTCAAAGGCTCCTACTATGCCAACTGCGCCTTCTACACGGACCCTGGCCTCGAGTGCGCCATCCCCACGCAGGACTTCTCCGCCGAGACATTCCCCGAGTACCTCTCCGCAAACATGTGGCCGCCTGAAAGGCTCCTCCCGGGATTAAAGGCCGCCGTCACGGAGCTGTGCAGGCTGATGATTGATGTTGCTGTTCTGGTAGCGCGCGCGTGCGACCGATTCGCGGAGCAGGACATTGCGGATTATCCGAGTGGATATCTGGAGAAGGTTGTTGGAACCTCGAGCACCACCAAGGCCAGGCTTCTGCATTATTTTCCGCGGGGGGACGGAGCGCAGACTGAGGGGATGAGCGGCGGAGAGCAGGAGGTTGAGGATGACGATGATGACTGGTGTGCTACTCATGTAGACCACGGGTGTCTGACGGCGTTGACGTCCGCCATGTTTGTAGACGAGACGAGTGTGCACCAGGGTGTGGAGTCGCGCAAGCTGAACTTGGAAGAGAAGCATAACACAGAAACGCTGCTACCGCTAGATGAACTGCCAGCTTCACCCGATGCCTCGGCGGGGCTCTACATTCTCTCTCGCACCGGCGAGACGTACCAGATTCGCATTCCGAGGGACTGCCTCGCCTTCCAGACGGGGGAGGCGCTAGAGCGCATCACAGCCGGGCGGTTTAAAGCCGTGCCGCACTACGTCCGTGGGGTGAAGAAGGCAGCGGCCGGCGGGAGGGCTATTGCGCGCAATACGCTGGCCGTGTTTACGCAGCCGAATCTGGGGGACGAGGTGGACATGAAGGCGCATCTGACGTTTGGGGACTTTGCACGGGGGGTGGTGGCCAAGAATACGGTCGCATGAGGGACGAGAGCGTTTCTGTCTCGCGGTTGAAAGATGGTGAACTTGGGTGCAAGGACACGACGACATACGGAAGAAACGAAGACGTAACCATTTAATGACGAAATGACGAAACGATATTGATGCTGAAGATGAGCATACATCGCGCAACTCGAGACGCGTCACTGTCGCCGCGTGCGGTGCGCGGTTGATCTACTTGAACGTGGCTCCCGTTTTCAACACGGATACCTCGTTTATACGAGACTTACGACCGTCGTGATGAGGCTCGAGGAGTCCTTCCGGCACCTACGCATGCACAGAGCTGAGATGCCGATCAATGTACGCTTTGAATAGCGCTCACGCTGCACGAGAAGATCCGCTGCCGCCGGAGAAGTGCAGTCGGGGAGCTGTTATCGGAGGACGCGGCTGATGGCTGGACGTTTGACGAAGGGGATATGATCTCGAATCACAGGACACAGGGCGTGACAGCCCATGGCGGACTTGAGATTGCATATGGGTCTATATAACGTGACTCTAAAGCAGAGAGAGGAGACTTTTACAAGCATGCGCGGATTGCACTTTGCCTCACCATGCCATGCTATGCCATTTTTATTCGCTCGGTAGGAGCAGACCCTGGCGCATAAGACAAGTGACCAGCCAAGATGGCGCAATCCAGACTGAATGAGCATGAACCCTCACTGTACCTCTGTGTAGTATACATGCAAGTTTTCATCTCTAATCTCCATGCTTGAACCCAGCCAAATCTCTTGGACTCAAGCCATCCCAGAACACATTTGGCATCACGCCATCTATCAACCCCTATTTATTAGTAAAGCCCCCTTTCCAACAAAAAAAACTCTAAAAAAAAACTCGCACAATATCGGCCGTCATCTCGTCATCAAAATATCGCACCCAACTCTCCTTACAAGACCCCCCCACACCCCTTCTCATCCGAAACCAACCCATTCCGCACCTCATTACACCACACAAACACCCTCGCCACAGCCCTCATCGTCACCTTCTGCTTCCTCTGCCCACACACAAACCCCATTCTACCCGCCCTCGTCCCATTACTACACAAATTAACACAGCACCGATGCAAATTCGGCACCCACGCAAAGCTATGCGCATCAAACTGCACATCCATACCAAAATCGCGCGTCCCGTCCCCCGTGTAAATCGCACTCGACACGCCCCCAAAGTTCGGCCTCGCAAACGCCTGAAACGCAAGGAGCCCCTCGCGAGTCCAAGTCTCATTATTGAGAAAGTGAATATCATGAGGGTCAGAGGGAGTGTAGATGCCTGGCGCGGACGTTGAAGGAACCCTAAGAAAAGAAAAAAAAAAGGTTACAGTTAGCAACCCGGCAATTGTTCGCTTTCTCTTTATCTGAGGCCTATCTTGTTCTTCTTCTTGTTCTTGCGGTTTGCGGTGCTGCTTTTCTTGGGGGCTTTACTATGCTCGTACTTTGCCTTCTTTTTCGAGGCAAGAGAGACGCCTACGCCTGCTGCCACGGCTATGGCCACGATGGTGAGGGCTAGGATTGTGAAGACGATCCAGAAGATTTTGCGTCGCATGCCCATGATTGTGCGCTTTTCGGGTGCGGGTTGCTGCTCGTCTTGTGGACTGGTCTTGTCTTTGCTGGTGTTGTCCCCGGAGGTTGTGTTCTCGGAGCGTGGCCTGCCGTTGTTGTCTCCGTTGCCGTTGCCGTTGCCGTTGCCGCTGCCACCGCTGCCACCGCTGCCACCACCGGCGTTTTCGATACTGGCTGGCATGTAGACAGGTTGTGTCTCTGGTAGCCATGGTGTCGTGGAGCTCAAGTTCTCAGTGGTGCCAATGGGTGACACGACCTGTCGCTCTGGTGAATTGCTTGCTTGCAGCCTAGGCGCCTCCCCGGACTCCATGGGGAAGCACGTCACGACCTCCTTCTCTGTGTCGAGATCGAGGGGACTGCCGAGCCATTGCACGCTGCGCATTGAATATTGTCGTCTCAGCTCGCCGTCGATGCTGGACCGGGTTACTGCGGGGGAGAGCCTATTGACTGCCTCGGGGGCATCATGACTATTCTCTCGCGTGGGTGTCTCGTTGCCGTCGTGGTAGAAGGTCGTCATGGTTGCGGGCACGACACATGGAACGGGCTCTTCTGTGAAGGCGTCAGGCTTGCCGGGATGAAGAAGCAGGGTGGGGGGATGAGTTTTCTGGAAAAGAGGACTGAGTACAGGTGTGCTGGAAGAAGTTGAGAGATGAGTGAAATCAGTGTTGATGACTCTTGATGAGTGGTATGGTCTGGACATGAGATGCTCTGAACGAAAGGTCCGAATAAGAGCTATCTCCTCGACACTCGACTTCCGCCGCGGGAAAGTTGCATACCCTGCTTATATCGCGCGTCATATATACCATGATCCTCGGAAAAATACACAACAACAACAACAACAACAACAACAACAACCATGATCCTCGGAATACGGCGACAGACCTTGTGCGCAGGCCGCGTTCCTCTGCTGTTGATGCCGATTGTGAAACGTTATGCGAAAATAATCCTACCTCTCCTTCTGCTACGTCTTTACCTTCCTGAAAGGAGCTGCAACAATGCGACCAAGGTTTGTGTGTACGGTACCATAGAAATTTGCATTGACTTGACCCATGGGCCAAGAATGTTCCTTTTCGGGAGGGGGGTTGGTTCTGAATGCCGTGGTCTGACTAAAATGGCAACAGTGATGTCGATTGGACTCAATCATGTCGATTGAACGGCCAATTGACCAGGGATCCAAGTGAAGGAAGATGCCTCTATCGCTTATTATAATCTCGATCTCGGCCGTGGGCCGTGGCCCTCTACCCTGACACCGAGTTTTAGGGCGTGCCTCCGAGGATACATTCAATTCCTCGTTCCTCCGATAGGTACTATGTATCGGTTACGTTGTGCCGTCCACAGTAGGTAGTCCTTATATACGCCGGTCCGGACATATGAGCCGTCCCCTGTCCGTCCGTTGCCGGACTAATCCATTCTGCCACGGATACAAGTGATGGTCCCACGAGCAAACCTGCAAGCTTGAACATAGTCAACCCGGACAACGCGGATGCCTTTCGTCTGTCACGGGCTGCTTCTTGACAGTAACTCATGACATCTCTGACTACAGCCCTCTCGGTCTGCCCGGCGCGACTCGCTCGATTCAGGCTGGGGGTGATGAGCCAAGCCACGATCCCCTTCACCCTGCTCCAGCTGACCAAATTTGCCGTCGTGTAATCATGCATTGTCGCTGGGATATGCCATGCTACCGACGGAGAAGAGAAGTCTACTCGCCAAGAACATGATTAAGATGCAGCTTGGCGTTGCACGGTTGTTCTGCGCGCACAATTGCATATGATGAACTCCGTACGGAGTAGAAATGGCAAAAACGGCGCTTCTTGCCTGATTTTCAGAAGCGTTGGCTGCCGGAATCCTCGGGGATATTCCGAATCCTCAGCTGAGCTAGAAGTTAGAACAACAGCGTTTGCTTCAACGGCGAATCAATGGCCGCGATAGTGACGTGGGTGTGAAAGGCGGGGACCTAAATAATCGACCCCTCACGGGGCCTCACCTTCTTCTTCGTCCTTTCTGTGTTTCTTGCGACACACATACTCTATACATACGAGCGTATACATACCTACCGCGTGAATAATTCTCAAACCTGGGATAGCGATTTTACTCCGTACGCAAGAGACAAAGGGTACCGGTAAGGATCGTACCATCCAACATCTGCAGCATACCTCGCCACCAACAGAACGACAGACGACGCATCCAGATTCCAAGACTTCACCTTGGAAACTCGATCGCAAGATACAACTCTCTCTCTCGCCCGCAATGGCGATCCCTCCCCAATTCGCCGGCCTCAAGCTGTCCTGTGCCCCCGCGGAGGTCCTCTTCAATTCCTCCCACACCTTGGAGCTCTACGCCGACTACTGCTGTCCCTTTTCGGCCAAGCTCTTCCGCACTCTAACCACCGAAGTCATTCCCGAGATGCGCGAAAACGAGTCCTGGGCCTCCAACATCGTCATCATCTTTCGCCCATCCGTGCAGCCATGGCACCCGTCGTCCACGCTCATGCACGAGGCCGCCCTCGCGGTGCTGCGCCTTAGGCCCGAACTCTTCTGGGAGTTTAGCGCGCTGCTCTTCGAGGAGCAAAAGGGTTATTTCGACGTCAATGTCGTATGCGAGACGAGAAACGAGACCTATCGGCGTTTGGCCAAGCTGGCGGGGCGGGTGGGCGTCGATGAGGAGCAGGTATATGACTTGTTGAAGATTTCGAATAAGCCCGCGGAGGATGGGTCTTTGAATAGCGGGAACCAGGTGACGGGTGACTTGAAGGTCATTACCAAAATGAATAGGCTGGTTGGTGTGCATGTCACGCCTACGGTGGTATTTGACGGCGTGGTACGGGACACGAGTTCCGGGTGGACGGTTGAGCAGTGGAAGGAGTGGTTGGGACAGAATGTAGTCTGAGTGGAAGTCTGCGCGACTAAGTGTTCCAACGAATGCAGTGCTGTTCTTTCTCTTCTTCTTCTTTTTTTTCTTTTTTTTTTTCCAAATCTTCATTCTTGTGCCCTCATCAGTCGTCTTTGGCTATTGTCTGTGCTGACCACGTCAGTGCGCGGTTTTGAGCAGCCACAGACATTCCATTTCGCGCGGAGTCCCAAAGAACCACGCCTTTGAGCTGGTTATCAGCACACGTCGTGCATCACCTTTGTGCGAGGGACGTTCTGTCAACAATGGCAATTCTGGTGTCGAAGAGGGTATGCGTCCTTTTACCTTTTGAAACGCTGCGTAACTGCGTAATTGCGTGGAACGCTTGTTCCCACCGACCGGTCGCAGCTCAACTGTGAACTTTGCTGTTTTGCTCAAGCGCCCAGACCACCTTCTGTGCACGATGCATCCGAGCACAAAGCGAACAACACACCATGAACAAGCCGAACATCTGCCACAACAGACATTCAGAGATGGGTACAACTCGGTGCAGCATACTCTATATTTTTTTTCTTTGCAGGTTGAGAATAGGGGAGAGAAAGGAGAGAAGAGAAAAGAACGAGACGAAGATGGAAACTGAATAGAGAAAGAAGTTAAGAACGTTGAACACTGATTCTATGTTGAGTGCCCGCCTTGTATGTGCATCGTAAACAGCTTCCAGAGCGTAGCGTATAGCTCCCGCAAGCGCTTCTTATAAATACGACACACGACGAACTTTTCCAGAGAGATTTTTGAGATGCATTTCCAGCAACACATCAGTCAACACCGCATACAAGACACTCAACTTTAAAGCTCTCTTAGTGGCTCGCCTCCTCAACATTCCTCGTAAGAACACAGCTCCAAAAAAAGAAGAACAAATCGACAGCATGGGCAACTGCTTCAGCAACCCCGAATACAGCAATAGCACAGAGTCAATGGAGTCTGTGGAGAAGAGCTACGTCAAAATTTCTGAAGGGGGGTCTGGTACTAAAGCAGATCTCAGGGGAGACGTGCCGTACGTGGACCGAGAGGAGCCCATGTAAGTGTTTTGCTTTTCCGAGGACGCGGAACGGGGTGAGCCTTTGCGGGACGAGAGATGGCTAATTCAGGTCGAGTAGTGGTGCGACGGCTGGTCCAGGGCCTTACACGCATTTTGTCTACGAAAACACCTGAGTCCTGAGGAGAGATGGAAAAGATGGCCCGATGGAGGAGGATGTAATATGAAAAAAATAGAAGTCTTGAAGGGATGAGGGGAAGAAGGTGACGGAGAACATGATGGGTCTTTATAACGACCAAATGTGATTATGTGCAGCGGGACTGTGCGCAGGTTTGCAGCAAGACAGGCCGTCGCCCAATGGCTCATTTACACGAGGCGGGGTAATCTCGATTCTCGAATCCCAGGAAAGCATCATTTACCCCAGCGGACTGAAATGACATGGATTGCGGAACAATTTTACTTGCGTGCATGAAAAACATACATATGTGCCTCCATTGTGATAAAGGTACCTATATACATATGTATATGGTAATTCTGTTCCGGCCTGCCACCTCGGCCCGGCCCGGCCCGTGAACACCACGCGAAGATAGTCGCTCGCCGCTCGCGTAACGTTAGCGAAAGATCTACCAAGCAAAGCAAGGCAGCCACACCAAAGCAATCAGGGTCGCATCGACTTGTGTACACATTCGCTGCACGATACGTACAACTATATAAGCACCTGGCGTTCATTGGTGTTACACGCCCCCCCCCCCCCCCCCCCCCCCCGGTTTGTGCATCGAAGGGAACTCATGCATGATGATGCATCTCCCAGAAAGCGGAGTATTATTAGCCGCGCCCGGCTTCTCGGTCCAGACTCCAAGCAGCCCACGAACGCCCACGAACGCCCACGAACGCCAAGGACCAAGATCTTGGCCCTGTCGGTGGGTGTTGACTTGTCAAGTTGTCGCAAATCGGCTTTACACGCCGGGGAACACCCCCACCCCGGGTCCAAAGCCACCCGCGAAAGGGACTGTCGCACAGTGTGAGGGATGAAATGTATTGATTTTGTGCGTGACTCCTAACTAAAGAACTGGGAAGGGGGGAGCTAATTTATAGTTTTGACAAGATTGCTTCCACCATGCTCTGTCCTAAGGAGTCTGGTAATGATTCGCTGAGACTGTTGATCAGTACTCGGTGAATACGCTACTCGGCAATCGCCTAGTAGTCGGTAATTGCACTATCGGAATGTAGTGATCGTTCTCATGACAGGTGTTGAGTATGTCGGTAGATGCGTGTCTTGGATTGCATCATTCGATGTCTGAGAGCGATAGCAATACCCTTATGATGTCTTGGTTGGGCCTATTGATATGATGCCAGTCCTAAGATGCATGTAATGAGAATCGAGACCACTCCTGAGATGCAAGAAATGAGGAGACAGACATCACGTGATGTACTGTGTATGTACATTGTCCCCACATAGTAACAGCTGTGCTGTGTTGTTACATATGTACAAAAACTTGCTCAAACGCACGCAGCGGTCGCCTTGGTTGGCTGGCTTCTTGCTCGCTCGCCAAGCGGATCCCATTATCATGCTCAATTATAGCGAATAGACATAGAACACGGAATAAGAGAAATCACAACGAGAGAAGATAGTGATGGAAACCCGTACGCCAATGAAGCTAAAGATAAGAGCGAATTGAGAACTAATAACAAAGGGGTCTAATGCGTCTGGCGCGGCTCTTTGTGGGTGTTCTTGCGGTGAGGTGGCGGCCTACGACGAGTCCGGAGCTGCGGAGTCGGCACTCGGGTCACGTAGTTTCGGCAACTTATTTACTTTTGGCGTCTTGATACTTTTTATTCGTAATTATCTTCTCTTTTCTCTTTCTCCTTTCTACCTATTCTATCTACATATTCGCCTTTTCCTACACATTGTTCTTCCTCGGCTTGATCCGGTTGTGTCAGTCGGTCCGGACGTCGGCCCTTACCAACACCACTGCTTGCTACATAACGTGTGGAATAACTGTATTGAATCACCCAAATACGTAGTCGTCGTTGAATCAACAACAAGTGCGAACATCTCCTTCGCAATGGATCACGCCGGCCACGCAGGAATGGCCATGGGCGGCTCGCCTACCACAGTAGCCATTCCTACAGCTTCAGCCAAAAGCATGGGCGGCATGGGCGGCGGCAGTGGGTGCAAGATATCTGTAAGTCAGACAAAACATGCCCGCCATAAACACCAACATGACTCTCTCACGCAGAAAGACGAGACTATACATTTCAAGAAATACATGTTCGCTCAACCAGAGCGAAATACACACCCACCAGTGACGACGATGCTGACCCAGCCCCCCTCCTCCCGCGCAGATGCTCTTCAACCTCTACACCATAGACTCCTGCTTTCTCTCCTCCCAATGGCACATCACCTCCAAGGCCGCCTTTGCCGGCTCCTGCATCGGCGTCTTCCTCCTCACTCTGCTTCTCGAACTACTGCGCCGCTCCATCAAGGAATACGATCGCTATCTCATCAGGCAGCATCGTTCGCGGCATCAGGCAACTTCCAGCGCCACCGAGTCTCCCACTGGGTCTGCCACAGGATTTGCAACGCTGCCTAATACCAAGAATTGCGCTGCGGCAGTCAACTCCATCACCTGCGGCAAAGCCGTCCCGCCTTTCCGACCTAATGCTCTGCAGCAGGGAGTACGGGCGTTTCTGCATCTGCTCGCTTTCTTTGTTGGCTATATTCTCATGCTGGTATGATTTCAAGATTTCCTCGCTGTGAACCCTCATTTTCTTGGGGGGGGGGGGGCACCATCCACACAGCGGCGAGCGCATAGCTAACTCGATGCGAAGCTCGCAATGTACTACAATGGCTATATCCTTCTGTGCATCTTTCTCGGCGCCTTTGTCGGGGCCTTCATCTTCCAATGGGAGGAGCTGCTCGGGTATGTCGTTCTCTGTACTCAAAACCACGCTGTTGCTAAATGAGGGGAAACGTGTCTCTAATCTGAGGAATCATGTAGGGATGGGCCGACGAGTGCCGCGCAGGAAACCACACTCTGTTGCGGCTGATGCATTGCGGTCCTATCTGAAAGAGTGTGGTACATACGAGGAAGCCGTACGACTCACGGGGGCAGCGGCTTTCTCAGCTGAACACCCAAAGACATGAAGCCAAAATATTGTGGCGGAACAAAAGTACATCCTGATTTCACGAGATGCATAATTAAGATTTGGACTATTAGCGTTTTTACCGTCTAGGGAAGGCAGAGATGCATGCAGAGGAGGATGCGCTGCTCACAAGCTACGTCCTCAGAGGTATGTCTCGTCACTTGCAAGGGTTTTATAAAGCACAAATGTTAGCCGTGCCGTATCAATGAGGATAACGCAGCTTATAAGCTACGTCGCCTATTTTTGGATAGTTGCTTTGATAAAAGAAAACGCTACATACATGTATGTAGTTCATTCTGCTGATTATGTGCCTTGCGCGAATGTGATGAGCTTCAGGGCGTCAGGGCGTCAGAGACTTGGAACAATATGCACGTGTGACCGCATATTCAAACTTGAAAGGAGAGACTCACAATATAAGAGACAGACTCACTTACTCTGAGTCAGTACCTGGCTGGACGTCGTCGCAAAAAATACCTACAAGGCTTTGATAGGTGTCTCGCACGCTATCCTTCAATCATTATTGCACAAAGCAGTAAGCGTAGCTTGCTAGCCATTTCTTGCACTGTCCTATGATCACAGTGCACACCTTATACATATTAGCCATGCATGCACATAACAAAGCAGCATCACGTCCATGCACTTCACCAAAGGCCGTCCCCTAGGTCCCCTAATCTGGTCATCTTGAACTTGAAAGTTATGTACCATTCTATTATAAAAAATATTGAATCTAGACCCCTGTATCACTGTATGACTGTGGGACGGGGATCCTGTGGCAACAGTCAGGGTGGCAGAACAGTATATTCAGCTTACCACAGAGTAAGAATCAACATGGGAGATTCGTGGGTCTAAAGAGGTGTAAGAGATTCCCACGCTCGACCGACTGGCCACAAACGCATGTGACCTGAATACACCTATTCCCTCAACACTCCCCCTCAGAGCACATCCTCCTCTGTATGCATATTGTCACCCCTCTCTCTTTCCATCTCCTTGTGACCTGCTCCAGTTCTTGAGTTAGCATAGTCCCATCTGCTCCTTGAACCTTTCGAACGCTATCCTTCCCAACGGCTTCGTCATGCCATCAGCAATCATCTCCTCAGTGGGAATGAACTCCACAGAGAGTCGACCCCTTCTCTTCCAGATCTCGGATCAAATGATAGAAGATGTCGATATGCTTGGATCTCTCGTGCAAATGAGGATTCTTGACCAATGTAATCGCTCCTTGGTTGTCACGTAGCATTTGTACGCATGTCGGATTCTTGCCTGAATACTTTGACAGCTTTAGATTCCGGAAGATCTGTCCTATCCATTGGCCTTGTTTTGTACATGCTGACAGAGCCATGCATCCCGACTCGCAAGTTGATGTCGTAACTGATCTTTGCTTCTTGCTTGACCATGAGATAGGGCCACCATAAAGCATTGCAACGCTCCCCGAGGTGCTCTTGCGGTCAGACTTGTGACTTGTCACCTGCCCAATCTGCGTCAGAGTACGCTACAAAGTGCTTGTTAGCTCCCCCTAGACCAAAGTGTAGTTTCTGTCCGGCCGTGCTTTTCATGTACCGCATAAGGGCCTTCAGTGCGTGCCCATGGTGTTCTGCCGGGTCGCTCATGAATTGGCTGAGCGTCCCTAGCACAAACGCAATTGTCTGGCCGCGTGAAAGTCATGGCGTACATGAGACTTCCAATGCCCTGCTGGTACTCGGTGATATTTATCCTTGTGTCCTCGCTGGTTGCCGGTCGGAGAAGTTCGAAGTCGGCTGCTGGGATGTGCTTGGGTCTGAACTTGCCATTGTCGATACAAAATCGATCTAGTTAGTACACTGGTGACGTATTGTTGTTAGTCGATCGTTAAAATCCCTGACTTCCTATCGCGCACGATTCTGGCTCCGAGGATCTTATGAATCTTCCCCAGATTCTTGGCTTTGAATCTCCGCGACAGTTGTCCGTAGAACCACTCAATATCGGCAATGTGTCGACTTCCAGCAACAAGATCGTCGACGTAGAGAGTAGCGACATGTCCCGTTTCTCACGTACAGAAAGACATGGATCAGCAAGACTCTGCCTGAATCCCCAACCAATGAGTTCTTTCTTGCAAAGGAGATTCCAGTCCCTTGCCGCCTGTTTCAAACCGTACAGGCTGCGCAGCGCCCGCAGAGCGTATCCACTTTTTACTTTGACCTCCTTTGGTGGGATGAGGAAGATTGTTTCCTTCAGCTCAGACTCGGTGATCGCGTTCTTGATGTTCAATTGGTGTCATTCGCGGTCTTCTGCTGCCACTGTGGCTAGGAATAATCGCAACGTGTCCATCCTGACTGTCGGAGCAAATGTCTCGTAGAAGTCTTCACCTTGTTTCTGTCACGACCAGTGCGGCAGGGAGTGGCAATGCACTATATAACCTCGATCAAGCTGCAGACGTGCAACTTGGTCACTTGACCTTTTGGGCGGAACGGGTGGTTATGCGTTTCTCACAGTTTCTGACTAAAGCCACGGGCTACTAGTCTGGCTTTATACCTCTCTATGGTGCCGTCAGCGTTCGTCTTCACAGTGTCAACCCATTTCGTTGACACGAGATTCGTGCATTCCGGTGGGATGGCTTCTTCCCACGTTCTATTCGAGACGAGCGAGACTACCTCATTGATCATCGCCCCCCTTCAGTGATTGCCGTGTTCCGGGTCGGCGATCGCTTCAGCATGAGTCCGCGGTATCTTGAATTCGGCGATGACTTCGGCGGGGAAAGCAAGATCGATCTCTTCATCGTCACAAGCTATCATAGCAGCCAGCATCGCCCTCGCTATCTTGTTGACATGTTCGTCCGATTCGGCTGCCGAGTTCGATCGCTTTCTCTTTGACCTAGTGAAGTAATGGTGCCTCAATTCGTCTGCGTGAAGATCAATACGTGAATGGTCTTCCTTCTCCTGTTCGACAGCACTGGCAGGTGATTCGGCGGGCTGACTATGCCTCTCAAGGACTTTTGAAGCTGAGTCTGTTCCCGGCTCCCAGCTTTTCGTCGGTGTTGACGAGTTCTTCGACAGGATGGTCATATCCTTCAGGGGTGGCTGACGTTGAGTCTGTATCTATCTTGTCGCCAACGCTCACCATTGGCTCGGCGGGCTGATCATGTCCTTCAGGTATGGTTGGAGCTGTGTCGGTGCCCAGTTTATCGTCACTGCGTCAGTGCTTCTGGGATCGATTTGTGGCTGGGCGAGCTCTTCCTTCGATCCCGGTGCCGGATCCAGCTTCTTCCGTGGTCTCCCTCTGGGTCACCTATCGTCCAAAACGTTCGGTGTAGCTTGAGGCCCTGCGGCACAATTCCTGAGTCGAGGGTCAATCGCTCCCCCTTTTCCATCCTCGTCGATAAGAATTCGGCTCGATCTCGACGTATATCCGAGTTCCTGGGAGTAGACCCTGTAATGACGATTGGTGTTCTCCGAGTATGCTAGGAACACCCCTACTCTACCAGTGTCTACCAGCTTATCGTGTCGTTGGTGAACCGGTATAGTCTAAGGGTTGACGTACATGTAGCATTTGCTCCCACATACCCGAATATGGTCAATTGACGGCACCTCTCCGGTAAAGGCCTCTTCTGGGCTGACGTGTCTGTCCTTGACGATCGGGCCGACCTGGGTCCTGTTCCGCAGACAGGCATCGGCCTCGACAGCTTCGTCCCAGAATTCCAACGGTAGGTTTGCTTCTTTAAGCATCGCCCTTTAAGCATCGCCCTCATGTCGTTCTCTGCCGTTCTGGCACTGCGTTCCGCAAGGCCGTTTTGATGAGACGATACAATCGTGGTTGACTCCAGTCGCACACCACTTGTCTTTCTCCATAGTTTGATCGCTTTCAGTAGGTCGGGCGCATTGTCGGATCTGGCCGCCTTCACTTGCGAGCGGTCTGGGTCTCCTCCACCAGTTTTTTTTTCATTTGTGAAGAGCTGCTGTAGCATCGCCTTTCATAGCCAGACAGATGGCTCAATTCTTCCTCGAATAGTTATCGACAATTTGGAGAAAGTACCGGTTACCGCGGAGAGATTTCGGAAAGGGGCCGGCAATGCCGAATTGGACAAGTGCCAGTAATTTATCTTTATGCTCGCTTAGCGTCCTCGGGGTTCGATTCGTCAGTTTTGTCAACGAGCATACTTCACATATATCCTTGTCTACTGGTATCTTGATCGCCTTCTCTAGTGTCGTAACCTTGTGAAGAGAAGAAATCTTCTCCGGACCGAGGTGAGCGAATCTCTTATGGTAGAGAGAATATCTCTTTGCGTATGGATTCGCTGTCCGCCTTTGTGTTCTGGTCTGTCCCCAGAGGCTGGTCGATCACACCTGGGAATGCCTTATCTTCAAATTCTTTCGTCACGTGCGAGACAACGTAGAGACCGTCTATCATTTTTGCAGTGATGATTTTCTTGTCACCGTGGTTAAAGTACATGTATTGCGAGTTAAGTGTTCCCCGTAACCCGGCTTGGCACACCTTTCTACCAGACATAAGGTTAATGCCTAGTTTCGGGACGTATAGTACATCAGAGAGTAGCATTGATGACCCATCGCTGCAAACCATTTCTACCGTGCCATTCTCACATGCCTGCAATTCTCCCCCTCCCACTCGAATTCGCCGAGGCTTGATTTTAATCAGGCTTCTAAAGAGAGAGGGTTGATCAGACATGTGTGATGTGACTCCAGTGTCACTGGCCCAGATGGAAGGAGGTGCCCTACATATCACATCCTTGGAAAGGAGGCAGTCCTTGACATCGTCGTCAGATACGGGGCTCACAGAGATTGACCCGTCGGAATCGTGTCCGGGATCTTGGGTGTCATCTGCGTTGTAGCCATGCAATTTGCTCTTCCGCCCCGAAGATGAGAATTGGCTGGGGTTCGTGGACGGGGTGCTTTGTGCAGACTTCACCGTCTTGTACTTGGCGAGCCATCGCTGCGTCTTGACGAGGTACGGGCAATTCCGCAGCCAGTGGTCCTCTTTGCAAAAGTAGCACACAAGTAACTGGTCGACGTTGCCGCCACGACTTCCTGAAGCGGTGCGTCTACTTGGACGCATATAGTCCCGCGCCTTCGCGGTTCGCGCCGCGTGGGCTACGTCAACTAGTCTATCGTTTTGAGCCTCTTCGGCCCGTACAAGTCGTCGGATTTTCTCGTCGATCGATATGTCCAGGTCCCTTATAACATCGGCCGTGTTCCAAAACTCCTTTGTGAGTTTCAGAGTGAAATTTGCGTACAAGGTTTCGTCCGGGTACGTTACTCTCAATGCCGGATTGCTGGAGACAATCGTCTGCCTGTACCTCTTCATAGTGGCCTAGGCGGTGTCGATTCTCATCTCCGGCTCGTAGACGGAGCCGCGCAACTTGGACATGTAACAATTGCTACCAAGAACGACATCCCATAAGCAACCTCTCATTAACAAGATGGGTAAAGACAGCGAGAAAATCCCGGACCTGTCACGGGAGAAACATGAGACGTGGTTCGTACAAGCGAACCTAAAGCTTGAGGGAAAAGGGACCTTTTATCCCATTATACAAACTGAGACTCAGTTCGCCTGGCTACAGGTCGCCTGGGACAATGAGGGGCGGACGACCTCTGCTAGAGACCAGGCCAAGGCTATCTCTATTCTCGGAGCACCTCTTGCGCTGGAAGACAAAGTCTTCACGGTCCTGCACCAAGATAGTGCAATAGATCTATGAAACGCCCTCAAGAGAAGATACGAGGAATTCAGTTACGAAGAAATTAGTCCAACGACTAATTTCCTCGTATCTCCTCTTAAGGACGGTTCCAAAAATCCATTGCACTGTCTTGATGTAGGATCATGAAAACTTTGTCTTCCACCACTAGAGATGCTCCGAGAATGGAGATAGCCTCGGCCTGGTCTCTAGCATAGGTCGTCCGTCTCTCATTGTCCCAGGCGACTTGTAGCCAGGCGAACTGAGTCTCAGTTTGTATGGTAGGATAAAAGATCCCTTTCCCCACAAGCTTCAACTTCGCTTGTACGAACCACGTCTCATGGTTCTCACGTGACGAGTCCGGGATTTTCTCGCTGTCTTTACCCATCTTCTTAATGAGGGGTTATTTGCGGGATGTCGTTCTCCCTGCGTCGATTCCTTCCGCGAATCGTAGCCGAAATGCCTCTGCACTCAGAGGGCTTGTCGATTCCTTTCGTGAATCGTAGCCGTATTGTATGTAGAATAAAGAGGCAAGCACGAAATATGCGCCTCCGCTTCGCGTCGCCGCACAATTTCTTCAGTTTTGCCTAATTAGCAACTGTTCGGTGATGCCTTAGGCAGCCGGGCTCAAAACCCATTGAATCTAGACCCCTATATCACTGTATGACTGTGGTACGAGGATCCTGTGGCAACAGGCAGGGTGGCAGAACAGTATATGTATTCAGCTTACCACAGAGTAAGAATCAACATGAGAGAGTCGTGGGTCTAGAGAGTTGGAAGAGATTTCCACACTTAACCGACTGGCCACAGCCGCACGTGACCTGGCATGTGACCTGGATACACATTCCTTCAACAAAAAATACAATATGTATGTACATACTTCACACAGTGCTCCAATTCCAGTTTTCAGCATCACCAATCTATCCCACTAACGCCCATTCCCTCAATAAAATAAAGCGCAATGGCCAATAATGAATAAACAGTCCAGCACGTCAACATGCTTTGGACCATTGGAAGAAAACGAAAAACGACAACCATGGACATGCAAACTGTGTTTCGTTGGAAGAAAAAGAAAAGGTATATACAATGTACATGCCGTCAAGCACGTCTCATTGACACAATGGTCATCTGAGTGAAACGCGGAAAGCTCATCGCAGTGATGTGTTCCCCTTCATCTCCTGCCGTCGTTGACCCGCAGGCGTCGATCCGACATTGATAGTGACGCGACGCGGCGCCGCCCCTAGCCTATCTCTTGGACTCAACGAAGTGGTCTCGAGCCGAAGGCTGGAAGATCCCAGGTTCATCCGTCTGGCCTGACCAGCCGTCAGACTCTGGTCGCTCTTGTAATTGGGCGAGCATGTAAGAGGCGGGCTTCGACGTCTTTCCAGACTTCCACGACGGGCTCTCGAGATGCCATTGGTGCTGCTTGCCAGAGCGGCGCCTGCCATGCTGGTCCTCGGCATTATTCGTTCTGGAATGCACGAGACCGATGAAACGCGTCTCCCCTGAGAGCCCTTATGCGGACCCCCCAGCGCGCTCGGTCGGCGGAATTTGGCTGACTGCATGGCGCTCCGGAGCTTACGCGCGTCAATTAGACTCGAATCGGAGTCTGAGCCTGAGCCCGAGTTTGGCGTTCCAGTTCCATGGGATGGACCATTGTTCTCGTCCACAACAGTTGGAACCGGTTTCATCTGTAACGGACTAAGCCTGCTTTGTGGTACGGGCAGCGAGGGCGATGAAAGATTGCTCGCCTTGGAAGCATCCATTGCGCGCAGTGGCGACACCTTGCCTGTCTGAGGAGAGTTGTATGATAGTTTGCGGTTGACGGGTAGTGCAATTTGTTGCAGAGGGGATTCGTGTGGCTGCGGCTGCGTTGACTTTCTCGAGCTCTTAGACAGGAACCCAGCTCGGAATCGGCTGGGGGCCACTGTTGTGATGGTGCTGTTGCCCTCTTCTTCCTCCTCCTCTTCGCCCATCGGTTTCGACGCGCTGGCTTTCGTCGTAGGACTGCTGCGAGAAACTCCAACCACACCCTCTTCAGACTGCTCCTTTTTCTCGGAAAGATATGCTGGCGTAGGAGGTGGAATTGATGATTTGTTGCTTGTATTGCTTGACGACAATTGCTGGTGATGATGATCTGGAGTTGTATCCATATGCTGAGGGGTAGAGGCAAAGTCGGCCAAAGTGCCGTCCACGCTTTCATCGTCTCTCCAGCGCACACCCCCCTTTTTAGACTTCTTGACCGGCGTGAAGCTTATGCCCTTCTTTGCCGCGCCAAACACCTTACGTCTTCTTGGCGACTTCATGGGGCTTGCAAACACATGTTCGCTTTGCACAGCAGCGAGTGCTGGCAGCGCAATGGGCCTGACGTAGCAGCTCAGGCTCTTCTTCCTCTTGGGTGTCCCCTTACGTGTTGGAGGGAAAAGTTCAATAACGGGCAGGGAGCCGCCATCCGGTTTCACTACCTGACTTGCCGCCTGGAATCCAGTTTCAAGAAGCTTATGGATGATTTCTTTGGCATGCGTTACCGCTGTGGCCGCGTCCATGGCAAGGATGTCTGATAAGGACGCAAGCATCTCAAACTGGGCGGTCAAGAGCATTTGCATCATGACAGCATCGCCCAGCTTGTCTTGCTCGAGAACCTGTTGGTACGATTCGCGACCAAAGTTGGCCTTGAGAAGCTCGGCTTCACGAGTCAGTGTCGCATGCTCGCATGTGCCAGCGGCGCCGCCGCCTTCCAGACCTTGCAGTTGCTGCAGACTATGTGACAGTGCCGTGTCAACGGCTCGCTCCCAAGTTACCTTGTCGAGCTTCTGATGAATATGTTGCCGGCTATTTTCCAGTTCGGCAAGAACACCATGCGCGGTCTTGCGAATGACCACCAGATTTTGTGGCATCGGAACGTCTTCGGTTCTCAGCCGCTCGCAGACGGCATCAAAAGCCGCGAGCCATCCAGTGAGCAGTGCGATTCGTCGTTCCAGAGCCTTCAGCTTCTTCATCGCTTCGACACGTTCTCGGCGCTCGGCAGCCGAGTGATCGTAAGCGGCCCGCAGCCGTTGCACACCTTCGCGAGCAATGCTGTCCCGCTTATCGCATTGTTTGCGAAATTTGGCGTAGAACATTTTTTCCGAATCTCTTTGTTGAGCCTTGAGTTCATTAATCAGAGCCATCTGCTCGTCAATTTTGACCAAAAAGTCCTTGACATGTCGGTTGACGTTGAAGACGTTCCGAGTCACCTTGGTCTGGATGTTCTTGGCCCTGTTGGCATAGCGCAGTGTGTTCTGTGTCTCATCAAAATGAGCACTCGAGGGCGAAACACAAACGATCATGACTGTTTTGCAATTTCCGCCCAAGGAGAACTTGAGCAGTCGAGTCAGCTTGCTGTTCCGGTACGGCACGTGTGCGCGTTGCCGCTTGTCGCAAAGGGCATTGATGCAGCTTCCGAGAGCAAGCAACGATTTATTGATGTTGGCGCCTTCGGTGAGCCGAACGCCGCGGTTCTTGGTAACGGATGCGCGTTCCGACCCAGCCAAGTCAATGATGCTGAGTGTCGCCATAGTATGCGGCTCATTGACATCCGCGTTTCTGTCCTTTTGCGCCACATTGATCTGCAGCACGGCGTGAGATCGAGATGAAGTGGCGTTTGCCTCTGTTGGAGAAACTGTTCTGTATTCGTTGCCTTGAATAATCATGTCCATGACTTCTTCAACGTTTCTTGGGTGGTGACTGCTCAAGCCGAAGACTGTCACCGCCTGATTGCTGTCCTCCCTGAGCATCAGACCGGATGGGCTGCCGCCTGGAACCAGGAGATCACGAATTGTCTCATTGTAGATTTCGAGGTAGCTCAAGCTCAATTCCGTTGTCTTGTCTTGGCTTCTTTCGTCGATCTTCTCAAATAGCTCTTGCATAGTCAGGAAAATGATGCCTGGATGCTGGGCTGTGCCTGTAATTGTATGAGTTTTGCCGCAGCCGGTGGCACCGTACGCAAAGACGGTGGCATTGTAGCCATCAAGTACGCTGTCGAGTAGATTTTTCGTCGTCCCTTCGTACACATCGGATTGCGTGGTGTTCTCGTCAAAGACACGGTCAAAGGCAAACACTTGGTCTTTGACTTTTTTTGATGTGGGCACAACCGAACGGGAGAATCGTTGGACAGGACTGTCTTCTGGAGGATCAAAAACACTAATTGGGGTTAAAGTGTTAGAAAACGGCGACAATGGAGTTGCAGTGGCAGCCAAATCATCGATTGCACTTACAGGCAACGGTCATCTACGACCTTTATGACACTGCGAAGACCACGCTGGTGCAGCTTCGGGGCCGGAACTCCAGCAAGGGAGCCGTCTCCCAAAAACACGGGGCTGTCATCTGATTTTTGTCTGCTTTCAAACCATTCATGTCAGTCACTCCAAAATCAGGCCTCGCGATTTCATTCGCACAGATTCGTGGATTCATACAGCTGAGCTGCCTCTCTGATTGTAAAAGGTCGCACTCGAACTAAGCGGAAGGAATCAAAAGTCAGCGTGACGCGAGCAATGGCGTAATTCGTGTGACCCAGTGGCCTCAATGCTTGCAACTCACCAGCAACGGTGATGGATGATTGCCCGGCATCCGCCATGCTGTACAAACACCAAATTCTCTTTGTCTCGCTACTGATATCGGAGGACGATGTTGTCGACGCTCTTGCAGATATATACTACCACGTAATCGAGTCGGCGGAAGGGGGACAAGGCGAATTCAATTGCCAAGGTCGATCAAATGCATGCGAGCAGATGCCCCTGATCAGCAAACAGTCTAGACTCCGGCGTCCGTGCGAGTGGAAACGACTGTAAAGTACAGGGAGCAAAACTGTCGAGAGCTATATGAAGAAAAAGTCGTAATCGTTTCAATGATATTCAATAGTGCATTCAGGAACAAAGAGAGTAGATGAGATGGAATGGATGAGGGAGGGGTCCTGAAGCTGAATAATGAAAACGGAGAAGAAGAAAAAGCAAGACGCAATCGTGCAGAGATGTGTCGAGGTTGCAGTACCTGCCAGTCAAGAAATTGTTTGCATCTTCTGGTGACGTCCTGTGCTCCATCCTCCAAGTCATTTTGTTGACACTAGACAGGCTGTTGCGCCCCGTTGCGGATGTAGCTTGGTTGCTGTGGTGATCATCAACTATGGGTCTCTCGCAGAGGTACCTTTAGTTTACTGCCAGATGCCCGGTGCAGAGCACCACGTGTTAAGTATGCGACATGTACCCGTTCAGGTTCCGCTGAGGATCTGTTTTCAGCCGGTCACGTTAGCTGTTTCAAGAAGGGCTAACTTCAGATCACGTGACCCCGAACAATACCTGCGGCTCGGCACTGGGGAATCGGGAGGGACATCGTATCACGATTCACACTGCATAGACGAGGTAGGCAGCGGCAATGAGGCAAACTGTTTACAGTATGATTTCTCGGCGCTTTGAAAGATAAAAATCTGTTCAACGTCATGGCCCAATACAGCCATGTGAATGCCGAATCACTCTGGCTTGTGACCGTACACAAGGCCAACTGCCATATAGCTATGACCAGCCTGTCGCCCATTAGGTGGTATGCCACACAGTATGAGCACTAATACACATGCATTGGTCGTGCGTTAGTCAGCTGCTTTTACGTTCAATAAATGTGAGCTGAGGATAAGACATTCCGATGTCACATCCGCTCTCCTTTTATTGAACGAAGACGTCAGCCGACTAGCCGCTTCATTTCCCGATAGCTATAGGAAGAATGAGCCACTCCCTCTCTAGATAGATCGGTCGTGGAGCTCCTTTCATACTGATGTATAAAAGGGGTGATGTATTCCGTAGAACAGAATAGAACAACCATCTTCCATCTTCCTACGCATCACTTCTGCAATATGCCTGTTGCACAAAAGAGTGGGCGCAGCCGTCTGGCCACTGGTTTGTGCTGTAACTACATGCCCCTATATGTATACCCTGCGATACAGCCTGTGGCGCCTGTTAGCACCAGACAAGTAAAACGTCGTTCTCGGGGCTTTTCGTCCCAAGACAAGCTAAAGCAGAGAGGTGGGGAGATGCAAGAGACAAGAAAGTAATTGCACCCACTTCTACTCCGTAACTTCTTCACAAAATCATCAATGCACGGCAACAGATACTCGTTGGATGCAACCATGACGAACATCTTTGGACAGAGACCCCGCGGAACCACTCGGCCGGCGCGCACGACGGATCCGTGTAAGGATCTGGGGTCGCGCTGCCCATGTAATCGCGAGACCAATGGACCAGCGACAACTCCGTCATTCTATCTCTGCTACTAGACGAACTATAGCCCGCCAGAATGGATCCGGGTCGTTGAGCGCCAACCAGGGACCCATCATCATCGCTGTGGCGAGCGGCTCAGTCAGTGTTAGCTCGTCGATGGCCTTATGGGGGTGCTTCAGGTGAGATAAGACTCCCATGACAAGGTTGCCGCCAGCCGAGTCACTGCCGATCATAATGTTGGATGGCCTGCGCTTGGTGGTTGTGATGAGATAGCGTAGCGTCTCGACTGCCCGAGTGAGCTGCGTGGGATACTGCGCCTGCGGACTCAGGGAGTAATCGGGGAACAGGATGGAGAGGCTTGACTTGTTGCTCGTCCGGGTTTTGATGTAATTCATTCGGAACTTGAAGTGGCCTTCCGGGCCGGGCATAGTGAACTTCAATGAAGCCACCTCCTGCGCCCAACAGTTGGTTAGTTCTGTGGATGAACGGACGGGAATGGCCTGGCTACACACACCATGATACCAAATAAGGACGTATTCGGCGTTTGGGTCCCTGAACCAGAAGCCTCGTACATCGTGCGGCAAGTCGACTGACCGTGGCGACATTTGGAATCTTTTTTGCGTGGTTCTCATAGGCTGCCTTTGTTGGGGGACAGATGAAATCTGTCGAGATGGAACATGGATGCATTAGCTGGCTTGCCTGCTCTCTTTCTCATCGGGTTTTCTCTCCCTCTCCTTCTATGAGGTACAATTCCTATTTTCCTCCTTTCTTCTTTTTTTTTCGTTTTAAGGAAAGGGGAGGGGGGAGATGCTGGAGCGGACAGAATGTAACGATTTACTGTATTTGCGCTGCCGAGCACCGAGACAACATCTTCCGAGTCGCTGCATAACACACACAAAGATACAACGACTTCTCATCCTCCGGGCCTCTCCCAAACACGCCGGTTACCAGGGCCGATATAGCAGCGAGGAGAACAGCACCGAAGACGCCAAAAAGATCCAGCGTCTCCAGCACTGTTATCGTGGAACGTTTACTCATGCTGACGATGGAATAGTGCTTATATAAGAGGACGATGGTGTAGGAAAAAAGGAGCAGAAAAGCTAACTTCACGGAGAAGATCTCACAAAGGTATATTCTTGCTATTCCAAACTACGGTCGTGTCCGTGACTCCGTGGAAAACGTCTTCGAAGCAGGCAGGGAAGACGGACTGCCGATATATAGAGGAGCCTTCCACGAAGAGTACCACTGTACCAGAACAGAATCTGGTAGCTGCTGATGGTCCAAAAGCGCTGCTGATGCATTCCATCGGATTCATTCTACATAGACCTCATAAAGCGTACGAATACTGGATACTTGTGACGCCTGGTGTATCCGTAGATCAGGCCAGTAACGCAAATAATGGCAATGCTACACCGTGACAAGGTTTGAAACCGGCGATTAGGAAGAAAATAGCTAGGCAAAACAAGACACTAGGCTAGTAACAGGGAAACACAGAAAGAAAACCAGACCATAGAAACATCTTATGGCTATCGTATCTATCTTTTTCTAGAACACTTGAAGGCCTAGACAAGACCTCAGTATGACAGCTCGTGCTAGCCGTACCAAGAACATTCTAATATACCTCAAAGCAAAACGAACGAGCAACAATCCCGTCAGAGACGCTGAGCTAGATTCACGTTTCCTCATGTTGTGAATACAACGACTACTTTTCAGAAGACTCGAAAAACTACATGAAAGATCATGCGCCTGATCTAGATTGTCGCCCTCGGCACCGCCTACCTTTCCGCTCAGGTGCTTGCTGCCATTACCGCCACCACTGCAGAAGCTGCAGAAGTCATTACCATTGCTGCCATAAGCGCACCGACCTTGACACGACCTGGCGTCTTCCTTGCTCGCCCTACGGAAACGATTGTTTGGTGCCGCGACGATCGCGATTGCCCGTTTGAGAAAGTTTGCTACAGGCGTTCATGTGAGGATGATTGGGATTGCCCCGGTTATTGCGTCAGGAAAAGGGATGGATGGTAGTACTGGCAGGATGCTCTACTATGATCTCTCTGAGGCTGCATCGGATGGCGTCGGTGGTTGAGAATCGGAGGATGGGCGTATTGGAGAGAAGGTTTGGACTTGGGCTCTGGAATGGGGATGCTTTCTGTGGTGAAGGATACTGCCTGGGCTGGGAGGGAGAGAGATGTGGCAAGGAGAAGTTGCCTGTTTGTATATGGAACGGTTGCGAGTTCTGCCCAGACTCCAGTGTCAATGGAGGCTACACTGTCCTGATTCCTGATTCCTGAATCCTGACTGCTCAGTCCAAGATGGATGTGCCAAATCAAAGCTGTCATTGGCAAAACAAGGCCTTTCTCGTCGACGCCTGTTCCACATGATTAGCTTTGCCTCCAAAGCAGCATTTGAGCGGTGTCGTCACAATTCACTGACTTCATACAACGCAGACTGCTCTGGGCCACGATCTTGTTTGCGTCCACGTGGAGACGGACGTTAGTCACTCTCACAGAAGAAAGGACAAGTTTCCGAAAAGCCGGACCCATAAAAGCACATCATGCAGCGAATCAACGCCAATTTGCGTCCCGCATTGCAGCTCTTTGTCGGATGTCCGCGGCGTCAAATTCGCAAGCCAACAACACATAACTCCGTCAGGACTCAGTTGTCTGCAGGAGTTGTGCTTGGATCTTCTCGTCGGGCATCTTTATACGGCGTCTACGGAGTTACACACGACCTGCAAGGCCGCAACAGTCTACAGAGTGGTGGCTCAAAGTCCGTCGACGCCCATTTCTCGCATAGTCTCGACTGTCGACTATGGCCAATCGTTCCAAAAGGTGTGGAGTCAATTTCCAGCTCGAAAAGTCGAAATCAGGGCCATGAAAAAAAAAAAGCTCCTGGATCGGACCAGTTTCTCAATTTCTCTTAGCCTCCCCACAACGCATTTACCATCTTGCTCACCTTATTGCCTGTGTCTTGGCCTTCCAAGCGCAGGATTTTCACCTCTTTCCTCTCGAGTCTTGACGCTTTTGGTCAGGTATCCTGCAAAGAAGAGCTAGTAGGCGAGCGCGTTTCACCAAACGTTGAGACGACGGCCCTTTCGCGTGCCGCAACGCCAACCGTCCTGCACAGCGTTTCTGCAACACACTCATATACTTTATTCTTTATTCCTTCTTCCTCGCCAGTCTCTCACTCAGTGCAGCGTCATCGCTGCTTCGACCTTCAAAGATGGGCCTTCTCTCGCTATTGCTGCATCCAAATCAATTACGTGCCGTCATCCAATGGTACGTGTTTGCGCTACTCAATTCCTCATGCTGCTCGACCACCACCCCTTTTCAGCAGTCTTATTGATGCGTTGTCTGTAGCATGAGCTAACCTGAGTGCGGATCGCAGGAAGCTCTGGCACAATCCCGTACACAGACGCGACCCGTCAACCGAGTCGGAAACGCTGAAAGAATGCTTTCGCTTCTTGGGCTTGACGAGTCGCAGCTTTGCCGTCGTGATTCAGGAGCTAAATCCAGAGCTCCTCGTCCCCATCGCCTTGTTCTATCTCGTGCTGCGCGGCTTGGACACCATTGAGGACGACATGACCATTCCGCTCGAGAAGAAGATTCCTCTGCTTCGCCACTTCCACGAGAATATGGAAATCGATGGCTGGCAATTCCACGAGAGCAATGAGAAGGACAAGGAGCTGCTGGAAAAGTTCGACGTGGTCATTACGGAGCTGAAGAATATCAAGCCACAGTACTACGCCATCATCAAGGACATCACTGTGAAGATGGGCAACGGCATGGCTGATTACGCTCAAAACGACGATATGATCAAGAACGGCGTCCAGACCATCGAAGACTACGAGCTGTACTGTCACTACGTGGCTGGGTTAGTGGGCGAAGGGCTGACGAATCTGTTTGTGGAATCCGAACTTGGCAACCCCAAGCTTGCCGAACGACCCTCCCTGACCGAATCCATGGGTCAGTTTCTTCAAAAGACCAACATTATCCGCGACATCCACGAGGATTGGCAAGATGGTCGGCGGTGGTACCCCAAGGAGATTTGGAGTCGACACGTCGACAAGTGGGAGGACATGTTTGATCCCAAGTACGAGTCACAGGCTCTCAACTGTGTTTCCGACATGATTCTGGATGCCTTGAAGCATGTAGAGGAATGCCTGTTTTACATGGCGGCGATGCGCGAGCAGAGTGTCTTTAACTTTGTGGCTATTCCTCAAGGCATGGCCATTGCCGCCATGGAGTCCATGTTCCGCAACCCCGACGTTTTGAAGCGAAACGTCAAGATCACGAAGGGCGATGCCTGCCAGATCATGATGGACTGCACTCAAAATCTTCGCACATTATGCGGCGTGTTCCAAAGATATGTTCGCAAGATTCAAAAGAAGAACGACCCGAAGGACCCCAACTATCTCAACATTAGCGTGCGATGCGCCAAGGTATATTTCTGCCTCCTCTCTATTCCTGGTGAAGAGACGCTTTCTGATATTTCTCTCGTCGGCTAACACCTCCAAGATTGAGCAATTCATCGAGACTCTGTATCCCACACAAGATCCCAAGCAGCTCGAGTCCCAGAACAGCCAAGTAGCGAATGCGCAGTCAGGCATGAATGCCGGCGAGACCGCCCTCATGTTTGGCATAGTCACTTTTGCCCTCGTCTGCGTCTCCGGCGTAATGGTACTAAACAAATCTCCCCCTTTGATACCATCGGCAGCCCTCTCAATCAGACGAGCTAACGCAACTTTCGCCATAGATCGGCACAGCCTGGCTCATGGGTGCACAGTTCCCCAACGTCTTCAAAGAAGCAACCCTTCTTCTGAACAAGATGTTCAGTCCAAACTCAAGTCCAAGCACAACCGGCAGGGTCGAACTGTAAAGACAGAAGACTTATTGATTCATTCTTTCCAGCAGCTTTGGCGTGATTTCTCTGCTGTCCCCTACCTTTTAATACTAATACCTTTGTTACTTACGAGTCGCCCGATGGTGCATTTCCTCGGGCTGTGCCAGCGTTGCCCGATTAGCCGAATACCAGACATGCACATATGTACATACATACCTAATACGAATTTTATGACACTCACGCGCATTTCAGTTGTGCCTGCTTTTCTAGGAACTGTCTCGCCAACAGTTGGTTTTGGGCTTCGACTCGGGCTGTTGCATTGTTTGCGTCTTGCTTTCTTTGTTTTGTCCTCATTCCTCTTTCAAGTTGTTCTCTCATGTCTCCCCCCCCCCGCACGGATGTCAAATTGCAATCTGGTCCTCTTCATGACCATGGTTGTGCCGAAGAAGTGCGAAAAATAATCCCCATGCTTCATGCTTCTCCTATGGAATGGCCCAACCAGGTCTTGTCATACCCTGTCAAAGTTGGCGAGTCCTGGTTGGCGAGCAACATTTGAAGACTTGCCATTGGCATAAGGTTTGTTCCTGAGTGACTATGCGTCGCATTATCTTAGCTTTCAGGATGCATATGGAGTGAGACTCGAGAGACAACACGATGTATCCTTCTATGCCATCCTTTTTAAAGTATATGTCCCTCTACCTCTATGCCACTAAGTACCTTGTTTTTATTGACACAGCTCGCTGTGCTGTGCACCACACCAAAGTGAAGCTCTTGTCGGGTCATGTACCACTACGTTACCGATATTTCCGCTATGATGCGCATAATATACAAAATGCTGCTCTCAACAGATTTGGAATGCTCTATATACAGTGTTAATGCAGAAACGTATACTTCGACTCTTCCTATCGACATGGTTCCAGACTCATGTCAACGTGTCCGTCTTTCCAGTTAGGTACGCAGAGAAGGTTGAATACGGTAGCGACCAGTGCGTCCATGTCCATGTCCATGTCCCTTCCGATTGCCGCCAGTGGCATTGACGAAGACGACTTGTCCATGCTGCATGTTTCCGAGCCTGAATACTCGTGGTTGACCATTTTGAGGAGCGGTAGCTGCAGCCGGTCGGACGATGCTAGGCCCTTGAGCAGGCAACCCGCTGATGAATTCTGCGCCTGTAGTTCCTTGGTTGTTGATTCCTCCGCGATCTGGTCCCCCGCGATTGATGCCTGCGCAATCGATTTCTTTGCAACCAAACTTCCCGTTGTTGACTCCCCCACTGGTGCTTCTCCCACTGTCGACTCCTCTATTGCCGCCATTGCCGCCACCTTCATCAATGTCCACATTCAAAGCTCCGTTATACGCAATCACAGAAGTCGTGCCCTCCCTGTTGCCTCTCACCCGCGCACCCGTCTGCGAGCCCAACCTCTTAATCAAATCACTCACCTGCGTAGCATCCTTGATATGCCTCAACCGCATCAGATACGCTGCCAGACCGGCGATATGAGGAGAAGCTATTCCAGACGTTAGCATTCCTTTAAACCTATGCCTAGGACGGAGACAAACGGGCCACAAAGGGTCACCACACCAAGACAATGGGACACGAAGACATCATGAACATACCCATGCTGGTCCCGCTAAGAATCCTGGTATCATTGTCAGAAAGATGGCCAACGGAGAGGACATTCACGCCAGGAGCATAGATGTCCACCGAGGCACCAAAGTTGGAGAACGAGGCTTTGGTGTCAGTTTTCGCGTTGATGGCCCCGACAGTGATGGCGTTGGGTGCTGAGGCGGGGGACATGTTTGTTGCGTCTTTCTACATACAAGACCGACATGTTAGCAACCAGCACCCGTGGCTCGACGTCACAAAACTACTTTACAGATCCCCCCCCCCCCCTCTTTCCCTTCCTTTCTACGCTGTGTCTACCTTATTCTAGCAAAGAAAAAAAAAGAAAAAAAAAGAAAAAAAAAGAAGACTTACATCATCGTTCCCAGCAGCAGCAACACACACGATTCCTGCTTTGACCACACTCTGCAGAGCATGGTTCATGGCCTGCGAGAAACCTCCCCCCAGGGAAAGATTCATGACAGCCCGTCCCGTGAGGTTCTTCCGAGCGACGTCCTGCAGGACGAATTGTAGGCCGGCTAGGATACCAGAGTTGGGGCCCTCGCCTTTGGAGTTGAGTACTTTGATGGCGGTGAGGGAGGCGCGTTTGGCGACACCGTAGGTTGTGCTGGCGATGGTGCCGGCGACGTGGCTGCCGTGGCCGTTGTCGTCGCTTGCGTTGGACTTAGGGGTGGTGGGTCAGCTTTCTCTTTCCCTTTTCCCTCTTGATGATGATGATGAGGAGGAGCCTAGGAGGAGGAGGAGGAGGGATACAAAAAAGGAGAAGAAAAGGAGTAGGAAAAGAAGGTCAAAATGGTAGGAGGAGGAGGAGGAGGAGGAGGAGGAGGAGGAGGAGGAGAAAGAAGGGTAAACGAAGAACAGTAGGAGAAAGAGGATGCATACATTCAGTTCACCATTCGATCCCACGTCCACAAAGTTGGCTCCGTAGCTCGCCCGCCCCTGGAACTCGTCATGAGAAATACGCACCCCCGTATCAACCACATACACCATGATCCCCTCCCCGGCAGACTCATCAAAAAGATAGGACCCCTTCGGCTTCCCCTTCCCCTCTCCCGTCCCAGGCTGGACCTTTTGCGAGAGACGCTGCAGGCCCAACGGGGCATTGGCCTGAGAAACAGTGCCACTGGTATGCATCCACTGATCGGCCTCTACGTAGGCGACTTCATTCGCACGGTTAATGTCTGCGATGAGGCCATCATCTGCATCAAGGGCCATGGCATGCCATTTGTTCATCCTGAAGGACATGGTTTCGGTGGAGAGCTGGCGGCCGTCGAGGCTGCGCTTATTGAGGTTACGTTTCTTGATGGCGGTAGAGAAGAAGGCCATTTTGGCTTGGATGGCGTTGCTGCTGAAGGTGTTGTTGTAGACGACGATGTATCGATTTGGGATGATGGTGGCGGCGGAGGCGTAGGCGATGGGGAGGATGGGATTTGTAGGGATTGGGGGAGAGGGAGGGGGAATGGCGGCAGTGAGATGCGCCCAGAGCAGGACGAGACCTAGAGAGATATTGTTCAGAAATATCATGATGATGTAGCGTAATTTGCAAGTTCTTGTTGATGAGGAAGATTCGTCTAACAGCGACTTTCTAAGGTCTGGGGAAAGCTTCTATGTTGGGGCTTCGTGGAGATTCATTTTCAGGACACCGGTTTTCGCGTGGGACTGTGAAAGAATATAGCAGGAAGACATGGACATGGACATGGACATGGACTTGGACATGGTGATGAAAAGGGATGGCTGGAGTGAAGCGTTAAAGTGAGCATGACGTGAAAAGATGTCGCTAAACAATAAGAAGGGAAGCCGTGAAGAAGCACCATTCGGTGACAATGGAGTGACGGGCCTATTCAACTCAGTTGGGATCTATTCACCTCAGAATAACAGAATCCGATACACCAGGCCGTGAGGCGGGGGAGAGAAAGGGTAGCAAGAAAGCGCAAGCCGAAGAGGACGATGAATAAGTCATGTGCAGAAGACGGCAGATCTGTGACTTGGAAATGGAGTTGGTGCAGCGTCAAGTATCTAGATGGTCTATTATGAGGAAGTTATGAATGTAAATCACGAAAGAGTAGGCATGGCTTACCAGCTACCTCTTCTATGCCAAGCAGCTCCATGTACCCTGCAATGGATGCATGGCTAACGTACGGAACTGGGCAGATATTGCCATGTCTTTCTCATTCAGGAACATAATTGATGTTGCTGGGCCTATAGTGACAGCCCCAGGAGTCGTCACTTGGTCCATCGTCACCACCGTCACTGTTGCTTGTCACTCGTTACAATCTGTGACAAGATACTTGTGATTGATCGGGAGAGAGAAGCCCACAAGAAGTATTTTTCTCATTTTCTCATTGAGGCGATAACAACGCCAACGCCTTACCATCACGTACATATACGTGCAGTTTGCTGAAAATATAACGCCTCACGAACGTACACACGCATGCACAATCTCCCTAGCTCGCCGATCTGAGGCCGAGGCCGGTCGCTAAGATGTCTACACGTCGAATTTGTGACAGACGCTCGAATGACTTCTTTTTGCTGCAGATACATATGTATACACGCCCAGACATGGCTGCCAGTGCCGCGACGTCGAATTTAGCACGGGGGTTAACTAATACATACCAGAAACATGGCGATGTAACCTAACGTGTGTCTCCTCCACCTACTCCGTAGTCTCAATGTCAGACATCTTGTGCTGAACAGATGTGTAGAGGCGAGAGAACACGGGCTGCATCGTGATATTCTTCGTTTGGGTCAGTGAAAAAGCGTGCTACATATTCGTGTCGCATATACACATGTGGTCTATGAAGGCCAGTCTGTCACAATCGTGCCCAACAAAGCCCCTGCGCGAGATGCCAAGTGTGAGGTGACGGGGATCTTTCTCGGCGCAGCAGGCTGGCCAACTCAGCGACGCGGGGTACATGAGGTACATGAGGTACATGACTCCACGACTACAAGCAGAAGCGCTTGAGGGAGGATTAGATCGGGACGAAGTGCGCGTGACGCCAAATCATTATCCACTCGCCCATGGGCCATGTACGGAGTAGCGTCTGGTAATTTTGCAGACTTGAGCCCAAGGAAGAAGCCTGAGTAGTTCATTGGATCAGGCCGATGACCTGGTGCATGGAACGGACTGAGTTATGCCTTGATTCCCCACGATCGATGCGGTCGACCGGCAGCGCTATTCTCCCGAGGCGGTGGATGTTGGTGTTGACGGTTGCGACCGGCGTATCTTGTAACCTGGGTGAATGACAATGACGAGAAAGCCAAGGGAGCCAAGGGGGCCAAGGGAGCCAAGGGGGCCAAGGGAGCCAAGGCCCAAGGGTGTGATAACAAAAAGAGGCAACAGACGACACAGGGGCGGCGCAAGGAGTGGTAAGGAGATCTACCTATCTGGCTTCCCACGGTCAACGCCGCAAGCACGAGGCTGTTACTGCACAAGGCAGAGAGAAGCGACGAGTCGACGACAGGGTGATGAATAGTTAGTTACATAGTTACAGCTTATTCACAGTTCTTTGGCGAACCGAAGAACCAAAGCTCAGTGGGAGTGGAGGCCGGTTTTATTTGCCGAGCAAAAGGTGGAGCGAGAACGGACTATGCAGGGATAAAAGGTAATTCCCGAGATGGCCTTGGGTCGGACCCATGCCATATCCCATATCAGTCCATGGCAGTCGGAGTCCATGCATCAGGGTCTCCAGCTGTTATGTACTCTGTACTCTGTACCTAATACTCCGTATGGCAGCGATGGATTCGGCTGTGCTCGTGTTGAAGCATAAATTCAATTTATACAACCTACACACCTATTGAACAGCATGACCAACTGAGCATACGGATAGACAGCATGGAGCAATATGGATGATACAGCATGAACGCGCGGATCTTGCCAGCCACGGGGTTCCCCCATGAGTCCCATGAGTCCCCAATCCTTCCTCGTCCTCTAGTCCGTATAGTTATATATGTACACATGTACGGAGTACACGGAGCAGAGTATGTACATGGAGACTGGAGTACATACATGGAAGTGCCTCATCGAGAAATCTAGGCACACAGTTACATGCTCCATACGTACTCCGTACTCTGTAGTTACCCCATCATCTACCGCTCCACGCCGCCGCATCCACCGCCCTCATCAGCCGATCGGATTCGTTGTCTCCAAACTCTCCGGGTTACCGGTCCCCAATTCCGCTTCTTCGCCCAACACGTACACTCACTCATCCTCTCACTCGTCTCGCGCACCGCTTCACATCTCCTTGTTGCTATTCTCTTGATTGCCTCTGCTTCGCCCTCTTCTCGCCCCTCTTCTCGCCCTCTTCTCGCCCTCTTCTCGCCCTCTCCCAGGCGACCATCCGTCACGTCGTCCTCCATCATTGCCATTCTCGTCACGGCTTCCTCACTAGAAGACACCTTGTCTGTTCTCTTCCCTGCGCTTCCCTGCGCTTCCCTGCGCTTCCCTGCGTGCCGCTCTGCCCTTTGCTCCTCATTGCAAAGGCCGCACGCCTTTATTCTTATCGCAGAGGCCTCACGTCTTACGGAACAGTCTGCCAGTCGCCATCATTGTTCGCGGCATTACCGAATAAAGTCCCTCGCGAACCAACCCAGCCGCGCCTCTGCCGCCTCCACTTTCACCGTCCAGACTTGGAGACTTGGCTGCTGCGATTAAAGCGTACCGGCAGGCTGCATTCCTCCTCCTCTTGGCAGTGCATGAGTCATTAAGAGCATCGCTAGATATTTCTCCAACTGAACATGCTCCTCCTGCCGACCGAGTCATACATCCGACACCCTTTGTAATTCGACGTTTTGCACGAACAACCAAGATTCAACATGGAGCCATTCAGATCGGCTTGCACAGACAAAAGCCGTGCTGCGATGCCAGTCAGGGGCGTCGGCTTGTCACGGGACACTTGCACGCAGGTGGCGGCTGAAGAAGACGCTCGTGATCTCGCTGACGCAGACTTCAACTCGTTGATAACCTCGTCCCTGGTGGCAGCCTTTCTCAACACATCTTCCAGTCCTGCCTCCCCAGGCCAGTCTAGCCCGCCTTTGACAGAACAAGCCAAGAGCCCGACGATTGTACCGCCGACCAGACCCAGTAGCACGCCTTTTCCTTTGCCCGACAATCGAAATGCACCCGTATGCTGTCTCTCCTCCCTCTCGAACTCCGAATATGACATCGACGCAGACGCACACAACGACTGCTCTTCGCTCGCCAGCGGCGAGGATGTCACTCCTACGGAACCTTCGCGACCGACCAAGTTCGATGAATTGCCCATTGAAGTCCACGAAGCCATCCTGGACCACTTGTTCGGCTATTGCATCTCGCCAACTTCGAGCAGCGCCATGAGAGTATCCAACTTGACCAAAAGCTGGAGCAGCGCCCTGCGACATTGCCGCCGGCGAGAATTGGCCGACTTGGCCTTGGTCAACCCTATTTGGAGAGACTTGGTCCAACAGCGACTCTACAGACACATCAAGCTCAAAGCCACCATTAACTCCATCAACGACACCGTGCTGCACCTCGCCAGCCAGCCACACTTGACCTGCCACATCAAGCACGTGGAAATCTGGTTCCCAGTCTTTCAACCGACATTCGGCCCCATCACCTCTGCCAACTCGCTGGGCTTGCCCACAGCTACATCCGACGGCCTGAGCCATGCAGCCTATACACTGCCCGCGAACAATTGCACTCTGGACCAAGTGTTCCGATTCGTCTCTCAATCGATTCCCTCGGCACAAGTCCTGACCCTGGAAGGCGGCGAGCGAAGAAAAGCCCCCAAAGTAGTCTACTTTGGCCGCGCCGAGGCTCGCCTAGCGCCTGTGCGGGCTACTTCCCTGGAACCCATCCACTCGGTCCACACCCTTGTCACCCGCGGTCAGTGGAACCTCATTCGAGATCGCGCCGACTCCCACACGATTTTGAGCGCCTTACCAAACTTGCAGGAATGGCAGGCTTCGTACAGCAAGCCCAAATCAAAGAGTTACATCACCATGGCTGAATTCATACCCTCGCTGCCGAGTCGCATCACGAATTTCAGTCTCTGCCTGGAGAACGATTATCGACGCGAGAGCATCATGGCTGCTTTTTACGGCAAGGTAGCCGCCACGACACATATTTGCTCTCGCATGGCCGAGGTACTCCCTCGCCTGGAGCATTTTTCGTACACGGGCCGCATATGTCACCGGCTCTTTAACCTGAGTAGTCGTTTGGTGGATCCGACGACGACGCGGCTGCGATCGATCGATTTGACTGTCAAGAATTGCTGTCGACATGAGTCAGGTAATTTGCATGAGTTTGAGTACGGTGTTCAGGAGTCAGGGTCTGGGATTCAAGAGCTGGGATTCATCAAGGCGTTTGAGAAGCTGGTCTTGTCGGCGATTAAGGCGTTGGAGAAATTCAAGGAGGTTCAGTACCTCCGGATTCGCTTCGTTGATCTTGGTAAGCTAGCTTCGTCTGTCTGTCTTCTTCTTCTGGCTATGCGTGCTATTCGTGAGAGGCTCATTGAGTGCTATTGCTAATATTTCCTTGGCCGCAGAATCGATTCTACCTCCTCTGAATCCATACTTTCTCATGGAAAACGGGCAGTGCTCCGGGGTCTGGAACGATGCGATTCTAGCGGAAATGGGGCGAGTGCGCCCGCATGTGGCCTTTGCGGAGCTCTGCGACAGCTTTGGCAGTATATCGTACAACAAAGACGGCAGGATGGTCATTGTGCCGGAATACCCTCGGACGAAGATCACGTCTCTGAAGCTTGCAAATTATCGATCTCTTGCGACGCGTATTACTATTCACTAGACTCTAGATGAGGGCTCCCTGGTTCGCGGTGAGGGCTCGAGACGAAGAGATTATGTAGGGTCATTGGACACATGAGGTTTCCCGCCTACCGATGCTGCATCCGCCAAAGTTCAATGGGATTTTGTTGGGCTGGAGATCTTCCGGTAAGGCGACATTGTCGACATGGCAGGCTCTGAAAGGTTGCAAACTGCATGCAGCCGTCTCAACAACAGCGCCGTGCATCAGCCCCCCTTATCCCCTTATCTCTAGGCTTTCTTTTAGCCATATCACAAGACTGGAGCTGACAAGGACTCAGATACTATCCTACACTGAACCACAGAGTTACTACGCTTCATTCAGCCGGTCCACAGTAGAAGCAGAGGAGCAGATTATCTATGTCTTCCATCTGCTCTTTCTTTTCTCTCTAACTATCCATCCTATATCGCAAAATATTTGTGGGGAAGAAACAAAAAGGCGCCAGACACTCTTCACACAAGGGATCATCACCCACTCACGAAAACCTCAACGGCTCAAATAAAATGACAGCGCAAACTGACTGGCACGGAGATAAAACAGAACGACCCAGTATTTCTACTATTTCTTTTCAGGTCTTGGGTTTTTGGTGTTTGTCTCTGCAAATTTGTCACTGTTTATGGGGAGTATGCATACACGGATTTAGATACCCAAAATGAGAAATTTGTTGTTTTTAGGTCTACAGCACAGAATATCTACGTACAATATATAGTCCCCTTTTTTGGATTACCCTTAAGTTGAATCTTTGATCATTCCATCTCCTACAAGTTGCCTTTTGACAGGTCTAGCCTCCGGAATGTGCTCCCTAGCCCCATCCCCAATCACGATGCCCAGAATCCAGCAATTCACCACAAAGAACACCAGAGATGACGCCCAGAGACCGGGAAAAAAGGTGCTCTGACCTAAAAACTCGAGTTGGTAGCCCTGGTGCAGCCATGCACTCTGGGAGGCGAGCCAGAGGACTAGGGCGGATAGACCGAGGGGGGGGTTACGGAGGAGACTTGATGAGGGGAGGTAGAGGGGGAGGAAGACCATGTACCAGAGGAAGTACTATAGGTAGGAGTCAGTATTATATTCTTGTTCTTGGACATCGTCGTGTGGACTTGTTCAGGGTGCGCGTGTGAGGGGGGGGGGGGGGGGGCATGAGAAAGAACCCAGGACTTAGGACATAGATGAAGAGTGAGAAACAAGGTATCAGGGATAAGCAACGGCAAACCAGAGGCAAGAAGAATATTGAAAAAAAATCAAAAAAAAAAAAAAATCGATGACTGCGACTGAAGTAAAAGGTAAAGGAGAGAAAACACACCTGTGACGTGCAGACCTTGTTAAACGTTACAAACGCAAACGTCTGCGCCATCATACTCGTCGCAAGGTCCTTCTTGGCCAACACCAGCGGAATCACCACGCACGAGAGCAGCAGCTGCGGCACAAACGCGAGGGCCTCGATGCGCGGCATAATCGAAGACGGAGAAGAGGCATCATTGGCCGCGGAACGGAGGTACAAGAGGGTGTTGTACGGGGAGAAATTGTGCCGATGGTCCAGGCGGGTCATGTGGTGGGAGAAGGTATGCTGAATAAAAGGCATTCCGTAGCTATTAGGGTAGCGTTAATACATGGGGTTTGAAAGATGTAGTTGCGTGTTGACCACATGAGTATGTGCAAGAGAGAGATTTGAGATGCCATATGAGAATGTGCTCAATAGACTCGAAATCCCATATCTAGGCCATGCTCCACGGAAAAGAAAAGGAAAGGAAGGGGTTACGTACATGCAGTACATGAGCACATTCAAACCCATAAACGTCCCCAAACTCACAACCACAAACTTGATCCTCTCCCAGGACACAAACCCCATCACACGCGCACAGATCCCCCGCGCATCATCATACGCACACGCAGCCCTCCCCGTCCTGCTCCCCCCCAGATTCTCACGATCCATCCACCACAGAATCGCAGGAGCCCATATAAACGGGTATATCTTAAAATGCACCCCCAGCCCAAGCACAACCCCCGCAAGCACAAAACACTGCCCATCCACAGCCCACAGCAAAGCCACCGTCAAAACACCCAGCAAACCCTCCGCACTCCCCCGCGTACTCATCGTCGCAACCATGGGATTCCAAAGCCACAGGCTCGCAAAGCCCCCAGCCCGCTCAGCACTCATGCCCCTCTTCCGAAGAAGACGCAGCATAAGCCATCCAGCTAGAATGTCCCCCAGGGCAAAAATGATTTTGCCCGCGGGGAAGAAGACCGAAGTGGGGAGAAGGAGCCATGCGAGGAGGGGCGTGTAGCGGTACGTGTCGCGCGCGTAGGGGGATTGAGAGGTAGAGACGAGTCGGGAGGCGTCTGTGAAGACGAGGTAGTCGATATCGGTGTATTTCACGGCGGAATGGGCGTCTTGCCAGGTTCCGTAGAGGAGGAGGGTGAGGCGGAGGAGGAGGGCAAGGAGGAAAAGGGGAACGGGGCGGAGGAGGGATGCTAGGGGGGTCATGATGGAAGTGAGGGAAGAGATGGGGGGTTATATTAATAGTTGAGAGAGTATAGTTGCGAGGCTCTTGCGAGGCTCTCGTGGGCTTTCAGACACATTGTCCAGGGGCGGCGGCTGTTGAGGTGAGGTGTGAAGAGGGATGAATGTGTAAACGGTTCGTGGTCGAGGGTGTCGTGTATGAGCTGTCCTGTCCCCACTGCAACTATATCGGGGTTTGATTCGTCAGCCTTGGGCAAGGGTCCACTCTTTTTCCAACTACACCTCACTGGCCTTGTCCGTCCATGATGAACTCACAGTCTACAGACTGACTTATTAAGTGACTGGCTCTCATCCCCCTTCTTTCTCTAGACTCTTTTCCGCCCCCTCTCTTCAGTCCACGACTTATCGGCAAGCATGTCTAGCGGCACTAAGCGTGACCGAGATGGCAATGCCCGCCCCAAGCCGACGGGCGAGCTACCCCGCGGACGCTTCCACTCCATGTTTGAGACCTTCCGGGACGAACTCGATGAGCACCACGACCGGAGGGAAAGAATCGTCAAGGTCTCCAGGGATGTAACGGCCCTGAGCAAAAAGATGTGAGCTAAGCTGAGCTGTGGCACTGGACAGCTGAGTCTCTCAGCGACTTGAACGTGGTTTGCGCAACTTGAACTGACAGTTCATGAAACAATTCCACAGCATCTTTGCGTTACAACGGTACGTGACTGACGCCTTGCTCCCACCCAAATCCACAGTACAACTTAGTGTGAAATAAAAACAAAAAGCACTACACATCTGGAAACACTGCATCCAAATTCTGCATCCTAACACAAGTCCAGCGTCAAACACCTCAACCAAAAGCTCCCCCCCTCCACACAAAAAGACATCTCAACACGCCTCTCCGAAATCACCACCCATCTGGAGAAAATCGCCCCGGACCTAAAGTCCATCAACCGCTACAGATACACCTGGCCCCTCCGCTGTCTGGAAGAGCTCGTCGAGGCACTATCCTTTGAATACTACCTCCGTCACCAGCAGCTCATCTCCCCGGAGGCCGCACAGGAATTCCTCCCAGCGGACATGCAGCTCACGCCGCACGACTACATGTTTGGAATTTTCGACCTCTTTGGTGAATTGATGCGCTTTGCGACTGTGACGATGGCGCAGAATGGGGCCATGTTGTGCGGGGCTGACGGGAGGAGCATACTTGCGGATATTCAGCAGTTGGGTTGTGCTTTTGAGTTGCTGAGGGAGATTCCGACGAAGGATTATAGGTGTAAGATGGAGGCGGCGAGGCAGAGTGTTCAGAAAGTTGAGAAGTTGGGGTATGGGCTTGCGGTGAGGGGTAGTGAGCGGCCGAGGGGGTGGCTGCCGGATGTGAAGGATGATGTGAGGGAGGTGGCTCCTGTGTGAGGAATCAGGATGGGATACTTGGCGGTGGCTGTTTTTTGAGGATGTCTGGGCGCCGGATTGAGATGACATTGCATTGGTGAGGAATGTTTAGGTTTGTATGGCGTATAAGTCCCGCGGGGGGGGGGGGGGGGGGGGGGGTGGCTTTCATGTTTGTGAAGGGAAAATGCTCAGCTGGTGGAATCACGTTGCATGCTGCGACTGAATATGGACAATGAAAGCTCATGTTGTGTCTTACAGGTCGTCATGGACACATAACTGGTGGAATTATAGACAGAAAACTTACGCTATGTCATACAGGTCATGATGAAGATAGCAAAAGAAGAGACAAACGCCAACGCCATGAACGCCCCCCCGAACCCAATATCCTTTTTCTTCTCCATCGCCTCAATCAGTCCCCCGATCCAAGCCCTTCACAATAAGATAGCTCGTCCCCGCAGCCAAAACCCCTATCACCAACGTCTGCGCCGCCCCCCATAGCCCAGCCCTATGATTCCGAATCGCCACATAGTTCTTCACATACCCAAACGCCAGCAACACCACCACCGTCACCGCAACCGACATCACCAACGCATTCGCCACATTTTCCAGCACAAAATACGGAATCATCGGAATCAGACCCCCAAGGAAATAGCTCACCCCCATAGTCAGCCCCGACACCCACGCCCTATGTACAGACGGCTCCTCCCCACCCCCACACCCAAAATCCGTTTTAAACCGCGTCCAGCGCTCACTATCCGCACAGAGTTCATCCACGAGGGGCTTCACGCTCTTCCTCGACAAGCCATACCGATCCAGCAGAATACTATAGATTTCTGCGCGCCGCTCCTCGACACCCCGCGTCGCGTTGTGGGCATGCTGCATGGAAGCCTGCGAGGTAAATGTATCGCGCTCCGTCGCGGCGGCGAGATAAGCGCCCAGGCCCATGGAGATCATCCCGGAGAAGAGCTCAGCAAGGCCGCCCATGATGACGAGTTTGGTGCTGCCGAGGCTGGAGAGGCCGGCTGTGAGGGCGAAGGGCACGGTGAGGCCGTCGGAGAAGCCTATGATGATGTCGCGGAGGAGAGGCCCGTAGTCGAAGGGGCGGGAGGAGGAGGAGGAGAAGGAGGAGGAGCAGGAGGCGGTGGATGAGTAGGATGTTTCTATTGATTTTGCGTCGTAGGCTGTTGGGTAGGAGGTCTCGCTGGCAGGTTCTGCGAGGAGAGGGGAGGATTCGATGGCCATGGTGGTTGTGTTTTGGGGGGCTTGCATCGCGAGACTGGGTGTGTGTGTGTGTGTGTGTGTTTGGGATGGTGTTTCGATGATAAGTGCTGAGATGTCTTTTTTTTTTTTTTTGAGGGTACTAGCAGACACGTATGTATCTGATTCCTCGGCAATTCCTCCCTTATTTAGATCTGTTCTCGTGATTTTTTAAAAATGAAGAGAGTATTGTAAAGGAGGGAAGGAAGGTAGATTCGATGAGTTGTCTTGTGTTTTTATGACGGAAGCTCGTGTTTGTAAGCGCTCGGCATTCCTGTCAAGCTGCAACCAATCCGAAGGCCCCTAATTCGTGTTACGAAACCCGCAAAGAGATTTTCTAAATCAAACAGAAACAAGCAAAAAAGTCGAGACAAGTTATGCGTAGTTACCCACCTTTGCCAATACCCCGACGAAGATGGCGCCGCAAGTACACGACGCGGCGGGCAAAGCGTTGCAAACTTGCATGGGGTTCCCCCCCCCCCCATGCTACGTAGAATTGACCAACCAGCATGTCTGTTTTAGTCAGCGCCTGACAGACACGAAGGCCCCCCCCGTACGGAGTATATGTACCGGAAATCGTGCCGGCGCAGTTCCAAGTTTCAATGCTCTTTGAAGCCATTCGGAAAAATGTCACCGACCGGCACATTACTCTGTATATGTACGTCGAGGGCACGGTTCCTTGAGAAGGCCAAATAGAAGAGGGTATTGCCCTGGCCGTCGACTTCCACCGCGACACTTGGAAGTGGTGTTTTTCTTACTATTTTTTTCTTCTTCATCTTCCCAAATCTTATCAATCATGGTTCACGCCCATGTATTCGGTCCGCCCACCTGTCTGTCCTTGTTCACATTTCTTCCCACCTCCGATACACCGAGTTCCGAGAGTAGACAGACGGGCCACGAATTGCAACTCTATCAATGTCAAATGATATCGTATGGGATGATAAAAAGATAAAGAAGAATGGAAATACAACTACGACGTCACTAAAGGAGAACAAGATAGGTCGGAATCGCATAGATTCGATTATCAAGAAACAGACAATGTCTAGTTGCCTAGCCATGTCTACGAGGAGTTGTGATGTACCACGTCAAAGATGAAGCGATTGCACAGATGAGACTGGCTTACAAATCTATTCAATATCCGGCTCGAACATCTGTAGAACAAGTTTCATTCCTATCGAAGACGTTGCTGGCGGAGAAGCGCCGGCGGTTCATGAGGTTATAAATGTGTGGGTATGTATGTGTGGATGTTCAAAAGGGGCCAGACAATGGCTCGAGGCAATACAAGAGTCTCCATTATAGGTTATTCATCGTGCATGACTCTCCAGCTATGTCTTCCCCGTTCAGCTGACACGACGAAAGTGCATCCGTGAACTGCAGTTTAGCGCTGAGATGAGATGAAGCGAATGAAGAGAGGTGCATAGTCGACGATAGAGTAGATTCAGGAATCGTCAAATGTCCTCGACCATGGAAATCCGAGAGTCGAGAGTCGAGACTGGTGAGGCCCGGCGCTGCACAGCACGACAACGACGTCTACGGTGGTCTGTCTGCCTACACACCCATAGGTAGGTAGGTACCTAGTTAACGGCAGTTAACAGGCTCAACTATTCCGGGACATGGAATTTATCGAAGTTGACATGAGCATGAAAAGTCTCAAGGGCACGGTTAGCAAGGAGATGATATTCGCATGCCACTGCTATTCCATGACGAGATTGAACCTTTGGATCTCAATGTTGTCAAAATAGTCTCGAGCTTGAATTAGCTATAACTGTATGTACTACAGTCATAACCTTTGAGAAAAAAAGGCTTGATATAATCTCCTGATTAACATTACCCTCTAGTCTTGTCATACTCATGTCAACCCCGATATATTTCATCTTCTGGGATAGTTCAGCCTGTTCTTCAAGCACACAAATCGGATCGAAAGCGTTGGTCTAGAGAGACATATGTAAATACTCAAGACATTTTAAATATAGCACTAATCTTGTTAGCTAGGATCTATTAGCATATCAATCAACCTACATCGTTTGGCTTTTGCTAAAGGTCTCTTTGTCGTTTTATTCTTACTGCAGCAGCAAGATCAAGTCCACTTGCATAGGTTTTGATCTTCCAAAAAACCCCGAATAAGATTTTCGATACGGTTTTCTTTGAAGTAGCCCTGGATGTCCGGTAGCAAGGGTTTGAAGTCTAACTTCATTCAAGGCAGGCTTCAATGCCTTGTTTGCGAGACTTATCTAAACAAGCAGTATTGTAACTTGTTAGTTTATTGCAGTCCTAGCTCAGTCCAATTGCGATCGGATTGCGTAGGACTGAGCTAGGCCTGGCCATGAGGGTGGCTATTCTTTGCTGCTAATCATCCGCCATGTCGTCGTTGTGTGCTTGGTCTTAGTCTCGGTCTTGGTCTTCTCGATGTGTGAAGGTCTTAGTAGCCGTAGTTAACGTCTCCGGCTATGACGAAGTTGGTGGGCGTATTCAATGAATCGCTCGCTCACCAGAGAATTAATGAGTTTAGAATACTAAAGCGGCTGTAATAGAGACGCTGGACTGCGGATCTAAATGGCGCTTCTGGCCAAAGACTCTGCACTGGAGGAGTGCAGTTCAAGAAAGGGGAGATTGTGCGAGGCGCGGAGAAATACCTCAAAGAGTGTTGTACGTAGATCCACGGTACATATCATGTATTTATGTACCTATGTATAATGTGAGGCCGTTGTGTCGAGTGTTGCGAAAGCACATCAAACAGATGTGTATAAATAGATATCTATCATTGCGTAAATGGCATCTGCAAACTGCACTGCCATCAAAATCATATGCCCCAAACCTCTATCTAGTAATTCGCTGCTCAAAACCACAGCCAAAACCATACGTATAAGCAGCACATCAACGCACCACCTCATGACCTCTCCCTCTTGATATTCCCTTCTGTGACTGAACAGCTCGCACAACGACAGTCCAGCCTCAGCCTCATCATTATCTTCATCGCCCCCCTAAGGGAACCCTCAAGTCATACCCCTAAGGAATACAAAAGTCAATCCAACTCCCCAGATAATCCAGCCTATTCCCCAGATCCTCCTGACTCTTGTAAATCTGTTCAAACTCCACAAAGTTGAGACGTCCCCATCCCCCCCGCTCCTTGGCCGCTACCTCCGCAATTGTGATTTGTTTCCAATACCGGAGAGTGGCGGGCGTTGGTTCCGGCGACTCTGACTTGAGCTTTGCCCTTGGCTTTGGTTTTGAGGACTTCTGCTTATGCATTGATGATTTTCGTGCGTGGTCCCTGTTGCGTGCAGCCGCTTTGTTAGCTTCTGCGAGGGTGTTGGGCCGAAATTGCGGCAGAGTTGGGTCGCCGCGGGGCGGGGGCGCGGCATTTTCTGCGTCTGAGTCTTCTTCTGGGTGTTGATTGATTTGTTGGTGGCCGTGGTCCTTTTCTTTATCGTGGTCTTCCTCTGGATGTTCGTCGTGAACGATTTCTACTGAGCCATCGAGTTCGACGGCGTTGCGTGGCTGGTATGGCTCCTCTGCCTCTTCTGGCTCTTCTGGCACGACGGCATAGCCCGTCTCGGCAAGCAGTTCATCCAGTGACTTTTCTGGTACGGGCTTTTCAGCAGACTTGGCATCGGCCTCAGCCTTGGGCTCCGGCGCAGCTACCTTGGCGTCCGAGGCGGAGGCGGCCTCATCATCAGGCAGCTCAATGGCGTCAATCTGAGCCTTGAATTTTTCCCGAACATCAACTGTTTCTGCTGCAAGGAGTGCCACGTCCTCTGACTTTTTGAAAATCGTGTCGAGCAATTCGTTGAAGGCTTGCTGTGTCACCTGATAGAGAATCTCCTTGCCGGCATCCCGCTCCGCGTCGGGGATGTCCATGCCCCCCCAGCGCTCAGGTACGCTTCTGGAAGACGTTGAGGGGTTGGACCTGGTTTCCAAATCATCTGTATCTTCGGCAAACCGAACTTTGGAGCTGGACCGGGATCGGAACGTCAAGGGCGATGGCTCCGACGACGTCTTGAGCTCCTCTGCGATACGATTGATCTTAACAAGGACATCTTCGTCAGTGTCCCAATCATCTGGCGCCGTGCCGCCTTCTTCTTCGTCCAGGTAAAATTGGCGTCTCTTCCATCGATCGTGGAGGTGTTTCCGTGCCATATCTCGACGTTGTTTTTCCAACTTGGGCGTCACCTTGCGAACGTATGCGGATGCTCGGACTCTCGCTTCGCTGTACGTGCGGACCGGCCTATCCTCCGTGTGCAGGATCTCTGCGTCATCTGCCTCGTCGTCGTCGCCATCTTCATCCTCACTGCCGTTGTCTTGACCTTCAACCTCTTCGTGTCCATCTTCCTCGTTCGCCTCCTCGTTCGCGCGGCTGAGGATATTTGGTAACTCCTCCAGCGTAGTGGGCGGGTCCAACAATGTTGACCAGTATGCTCTGTCCAATTCTCCACCACTTATTCGTCGCACCGTCCGCCAATTTGTATCCGTATCGTTCCTAGAAAACAATCGGCGGGGACGGCTTTCGCTGTCGTAGGCAAACAAGCTGGCCAACACATCTTCTCTGCTCGCAGTGTCACCACGACTTTCTGTATAAGTCCCCATATAGCCGTCGGCCACTTCGACGCTTCCATCTCTTCGATGGGTTTTCCCTTCAAATCGGTGACTAGAGTCCGCCTGTGGTATTCTCCCCTCCCGACCAAAGAGGCTGCTGAGCGGTTGCCGACTCGACACCAGTTGTTGAGCCTCGGTACTCGCGAGAAGCTGGTCCTCTAATCCATCCAGTATATCCTTGTGCATCTGCTTGTACAGAACATAATACGCCCTAAACATGCGAAGAAAGTCTCTTCGATTGACGTACCCATCGCCGTCAATGTCGTACCCCTCAAACACCTTCTTCAGCTTGTCTTTCCGCTTTCGGTAGGAGAGCCCGTTCAGGAATTCAGCAAACCCGATAAAGTCGTCGTGGTTGGAGTCGTAGAAGGAGAACATGCGATCATGTATCAGGTTCGGCGCCGCATGTCGAGAGCCTCCAGTCGGGACCAGACACCGTTCAAAGGTCTTGCGGTCCATAGCCACGCACAGTTCATCCGGGTCGTCCCTCCATTCTGCATTCGCCATGTACGTCCACTGTTCCCAGAAAGCCTCAAGCTCTGGCCGCTCAAACCCAGTTTCTCTAGACAGCCTCGATATCAGGCCGCGAGGGAGACTTCGCCGGCAGCTGTCTGGATCACCAGTATACCACACAGGCTGCATCTGTCTCGGGCCAAAAGGCGGCGCTGGAATCTTGATCTTGTAGAAAATATGCGTCTTCACATGTATTCCCTGAGCTTCACAAGTTTCGCATAGGTCAAAGTCGGCACAGTTGGCGCATCGGTAACGAACTCCGCGTATTGGAACCATGCCGCACGAGTTACATTGGCATCCTCGATGAACGCATCCATTCCTCCGAGCGTTGTCCTCAGACACACGAAACAGTAAATTGACAATGTTGTGCCCAGCTCTTTGCGGTGGCTGGTATTCGCCACGCCCATTCCACCATTCATCGGAATTGTCGGCATTTTCGACATCGACCACGGTTTCTACGTCGGCAGTCACTCGCAAGGCTGTGTTTTCCAGGTCACCGTTCTCTTCGCCAGGTGAATCGGACGGTGAGGGGCTCCGTTCCCCTGTGGTCGATCGACGACGCGAGTGACGAACGGCATTGCTCCTATGCAATGGTGCGCCGGTGGGTGTTCGATCAGAATCGTCGTGCCTCGTTTGCCAGGCGTAGTATCCGAGACTTGCTGCCGCAACTACAGAAACGGCAACCACGGCAAAACGTGGCCGCGTGAGGGTGTCGACAGAAGGACTCGTGAGCCACATGACTATATTTCAAGCATGGTGGACAGAGCAGCGGCCAGGTCGAATTTTCAGCGGGCGGCGATGGGACGAAGCGGTGCTGGGGTCGAAAGCTCTCGTCGCGGGTTCTGGCGTTTTGGATAATTCGCCTGATGAGAACACTGCTTTAGATTGACCGTCAATGCCGCGAGGTCAACGATGTTGGGATGTGAGGCCTTGTTGGCACATGCATGTGCTAAGCTGATCATAGCAGGAAGTTGCGAGTCTTGCGACCAACTGTGGACCATGTGACGAAGTGGGGAACTCGCAGACTGTACGGAGTAGTTACTCTGTATACACTGTGCAGTCTCGGACTCTCAGACCCATTTCATCAATGATGGCATCTTTTGCAGCGCGACCGACCGTCCGAAACCACAACAGCTCAATCTAATTGCCTCTCGGTTCCTTCTTCGAAAGCGCCATTATCGCATCACATAACACAAAGCAGCAACAATGGCAGATGGATCACCGCCACCCTCCATGCCGGGCTCTATGCCCTCATCCTTTGGCTCCGACGAGTACGTTTTCTCAACTCCTCCTTCCTGTCGATGGCGGGCACTCTCAAGAAAAAAGGATAGCGGCCACTCCCAAGAAGATGTAGAAAACAATGCATGATTAGCCATACATATCTGCTCACAAAACTTACTACCACAGAGAATACATAAAAGAACGACCCATGACGAAATTATTCCGAAAAATCAAAGAAGAGCCCCTCATCCCTCTGGGTACGTGAACCCCTCCCTCCCCACGGGGAACAACAATCCACATCCAAGCGAAGGACCCTGCGCCCCTCTCGCCGACCTGAAAATAAAATAAACTCTCTAACTTTCTCCCACTTCCTAGGAATGGGCCTCACGGTTTTGGCCTTCATAAATGCCTACCGCGCCATCCGTCGCGGCGACTCCCGCCAAGCGAATATAATGTTCCGCGCTCGAATCGCCGCCCAAGGCTTCACCGTGGTCGCAATGGTAGCAGGAGGCTTTTACTATGACCAAGACCGGAAGAAGTCACAGGAGCTGCGCAAGCTACAAGAGGAGCGCGATGCGGAGGAGAAGCGACAGAAATGGATTCGTGAGCTAGAGGCCCGAGATCGGGAGGATAAACTCATGAAAGAGGCGATTCGGGAGCGGAAGAAACCAAAGACGGATTACTCTGCTGCGATGGAATCGTCGAAAAAGGCGGAGGGGCGTGAGCCTGCCACGAATGTGGGTGGTGTTTTGGCGAAGATGGGGCGTTGGCCTCAGGGTCAAGAGATGGCTGAGAAGGGGACGAAGGAGCCTTCTCTGGCAGTGACAGCAGAGCGGCCTGAAGAGAAGAACGAAGAGAGTTCGAAGAGCTCATAGGGGGGCAGCGAATGATAAGCAATCTGAAGGTGGCTCGAAGAGAAACAAGGAGAAGATCTTGAAGAACATATTGAGTTGGCGCATGTACGATATGATACACATCTACATACCTGGTACGATGGAATGACATCACTCTTTATATTTCTTTTAATGTACACTATATTGTTCTACTAACGCACAATTCGCTCACGCTTCTGCCTCAGTCTTGGTCTCCAAAATGACGAATACTCCCCAAACGCCAAAACGGAAATAATACAATAAAATACAATAACATGCGCCGTCAATCCAAGAAAAAGAATCGTACGTGCTATACCATGGATCCGCCACTGCGATTCGCACCTACCAAGCCCGCCATTTCCAATAAAGCTCGATCAGCTTCCACGTCGCCAGTCCCCAAGTTGATCTTTCTTCTCGCTTCGGCCTCACGTTCCTCCCAGACCCATCGTTCTGCCTGCGCCTTGGCCTCGGCGTCCCCTCCGCAACCCCATACCTCCAATTGATCGATTTCGAAGCGATCTTGAAAGTCGCACCTCCTGGAGACACTCGTTCGGAACGCCCCACCACGTGAAGTATAATCATGATTGAAGACGCCAAACTCAAAAGAGTCATTCAAAAGCAGGGAGACGGCTCCCAGAGAGTTATGGACATCTGCGCGGGAGGACTTTCTCGGCTTCGGATGGGGTGCTCCAAACGACAACTGCGGTGGGTTTCCCGGGGGTTTAGTGAATGCGACATAGTCGGTGTTCATGGTAGATGCAGGGAACACGTCGTGGACCGGTTCCAACTGGAACAGAACCGTTTCCGAGTCGCCGAAACATTCTTTATGGGTATGTCTCCAGGGTTCGCGGACAAATACTCCGAAGGTCACACGGCCAGTCTTGGTGCCATTTCTGAATCTCTTCGTGGGGAGGGTCTCCGCAAAGGACTTTTCTTGGCCGCCGCTGGGGGCGTCAGGAAGTATGCTTCCGCTTACGAGGAGCAGAGTCGGTGCGCGCCAGTTGAATACCTTTGATTCGAAGCTACCTATCGAAAACCCCGCATTGCTGCCTGAGTACAAAAGCTTCACTCTTCGAAATAACGATGATCCTGGCAGAAAGAGAGATATTTGGGATAACCTGTGATCGTTCAAGATTTCGCCCTTGTCAGAAAGCAAAGGCTGGGCCGGATTGCACATGGGGTCAATTTCCTTGCTGGTGCTGTCCTTCTGGTGTTTCGACAAGTCCAGGTTCTTGGAAAATAGAAAGTGCTCAAACAGTGCATTGAAGCTGTTGAACAGGTTGGGAAACAGAGTCGGAATTACTGTCTTGAACTGTCTGTACGTGATGCCAGGAGCCGTCTCGACATCCACAAAACCAGCCAGAATGCATTCAGCCGTGGCTCTGAGATGCTCGAGCTCGATCCCCGCGACGCGTTCCGAGTATTGGGCCAAGCTCTCCTGCGCATCGAGCGGAGCAGCCAGAAGTAGCAGCATGAGCAACTTGCGAAAATTGTCTGTCGGAATAATGGAACCGTGGAATCCCGGTGCATCGTCCTGCTTGGCGGCGTCGGTAATATCCAAAAGCTCGTAGGCTGTGAGAACGAGGCCGTCTTCTTCTTCGCATAAATCGTCTTCTTCGGGCAGATGCGCTGCAAAATCTGGCCTATGCGAGCCTCCGGAAACGTCATCAGATCCTGTTATGGCCAGAGAAGCATTCGCCGCTGAAGCCTTGCGATCGTAAACGGCCAGACTTTTGTAAAGAAGCTTCGTGCGATCCTTGGAACCCCTTGCCAATACGCTCTTGTACCGCTCTGTCATGATGACAATGACCATGATTAGTTGTGGCAGCTCGAGAACTGCCGGGGCATCCTGCAAGAAAGGAAATGCGCCTAGATAGGAGATCATCTGGAACAAAACCGGCGACGCGCCGAGGATATCGGGAATTTCAAGGAACCGCGCGATAGTGTCTTCCTTTACGTAGCGGAGCGATCCTTGCCGCTCCGCGAGACTTTTGAACACATCTGCCAAAGAGTAGGACTCGAGAGATGTGAAGCATTTGTCTTTGAACCTGGTAGCCTATAAAAGTTGCGAAGCATGTCAGCATGTCCGTGGCAGCATGGTAGAGACAGCACTGAGCATTACTCACAAGCTCATGCGCGAGGTCCTCGCGAGACCTTTGGCGGGGACAAGCATCCGATTGGCTCTGGCCCATCGCGCGTCGCAGCAGAACAGAATAGTTGGACTTGATGTTCGATCATGAATCAGAGGTTGTTATCAAATGCACATGGAAGAGTCGCGTGTTCGTCGGCAAGTTGGAGGCCAGCTTTATTGAAGATCAGTTCCAGTCATGCCGGGCGTGGACTCACTGGGCTGGGGTTGAACGTCACTGTTGCAGTAGCTCCTTCCTCCTGTAGTTCCAACGCAGCTCTCAACTCCCGGAGCAGGGGGCGGCTTCAGATGTCACTGGCTCCACCGACGACATGCTCTCGCTCGCGCCACACACCCCCCAGCCTCGTCGTCTCGGTTAAATGATTGGATGATTGTTATGTAGATGGATTGGGCGAACTCCTACTCCGTACTCCGTACTCCATATTGAATCGATCATTTGCAATTCCTTCCCAAGCAGCAACCTCGATTGATGCTGCACGCGGAAACATGCTGTTTTCCTCTGCATGGTCTGGTGTCGTCGAAAGGGAACACGTGTATCTCCGCCAATTTTTATCCGCTCATATGTGACAGACGCGTCCATGTCCACGAGAAATAACAACCGAGGTCCTGGGGTTGGCGTATGATGACGTTGTGAAGAATTGCGAGTTAGTATCATGGGCCAGGTATGAGTGAGATGAATCATGAGACGTGGAGGCGCATCGTATTCTGGAGCAGTTTCCATCACCTCTTTTTCGACAAAGCGACGTCGGTGGAGTCTAGAGTTATTACGAACCCAGACGTATGAGATTCGGAGATGTTGATTGAGATGAACGAAAGAACTTACAAAACATCAATTATTACACAGAAGCACTACAACTCGAGATGCTTGGACAAACAGCTTTTCGGGCTCCTAGGGCTGAGATGGCCAGATGATGGCATAGCTGGCCAGTCGTTGATGTAGATGCATATCAATGCTTCGCCATGTTGTTCCAGGATTCCCGGTTCCGGGCATCGTTGTTGTCAATCGCCAGGTCGCCATGGCATTTGATCCACGTCGCGCAGAAGCCGGCACTGGGTAAAGGCAACCAGGCGTTCGGACGATTCGGAACAAAACATATGTCATGATTTTGATCAACCACTGAGTATCTACCTACTCTGCAGAGCACGGCAGGTTTCCACCAAGCGCAGGAGACGAGAATACGATAACAGGATATAATACGTAACACAGTCATGGAGCAAGATACGAAGACGAGGCGAGAAGCCCGCGAATGGACACCAAGTCACCCAAGGCCCCTCGAACAAAAACTTGGAAGTTGAAACAACATTGTTAAACGTATCTAGTTATTCTCCTTGGTCCTTTGGGTTGGATCTTGCCGAGCGGCGGGACACGCCCACTCAGATGGCTCATCCTAATCCATAGTTCTGTCTTCGTGTACTTGTCATTATATTCAACACCCCCGTTGCTCCAAATTCACACGCAACAAAGAAGAAAATCAAGACAACGGCACAAAAAAAGTGAAAGCGAATGAAGAGAAGAAGAAGAAGAAGAAGAAGAAGAAGAAGTAGAAGTAGAAAAGAAAAGAAGAAACTCCCCCATTCATCATTGTTATCCCCGTATATGGTCTGCCTTTTTGTGTTCAGTACCATAAAAGAGGCAATCGCTTGTAAATGCAAAAGATAAAGATGACCTTCATTTCCAGACTTGACCTCAGTGTAGCGTCCAGCTGCTCATGCCCCTATCGCTTCCTTTTCGGCCACCGATCGTATCAATCGCTCGTATTTGGACTGTGCATCTTGCTCCGGATCTCGAAGCTTGACGGATGGGCGTGGATTCGCAGCTTTGTTGCTGTCGGTATTTCGGCTTGTTGTCCAAAGCACACCCGGCTTCAGTGTGGAATTCGGGTCCGTGTCCGGCTCGGAATTGGGTGTTGGACTGCTTGCTTTGGAATCGTCAATGCTAACTCCCTCCTCGGAGTCGACGTCGCCACGCGGTAGTCTCATAGCCAGCAAGACATATTCTGCACGCGTCATATTGTCCATGACATCGTCCATGTAACGTCGCACTTCGTCCTGTGGCGCCACCACTCGCGTCAGGTTCTCCAAATGCCGTCCCGAATTGGTATGCAGCCGGATTGTGATGGGCTGATAGTAATCCAGGTCTGGGTCCCCTCCGTACTCCGAGGTGCTGCCTTTCCGGACAATGAGGAATGATGCAACGACCTCCTGGCCCGATTTGGTGGGCAGAAATTCGAGGACACTGAACCTTGGAAACAGATACCTGTCACCGGAGCCAAAGTCGAAAACCACCGCCGATATATCAGGCCGACTCACAGGCGGTGGACCTTTGGACCGTAACGCCTGTGAATTACTCTGCGATGTCGGTTTCGGCGCGCTTGCTTTCAGCTGGGAGCCGGCATTTGAAGGTTCACTTGTAGTTGCTGCTCGCAGTGATGACGGCCCCGGCTGAGACGCTTTTGGAACGATTTTGGCATCTCGGTGAAGTCTGTCAAGAATTTGCTTCAGATCGGTTGCGTCTGTGAAGCCAGGCTTGCCGTCGGCAATGCGGCGAATCATATCCTTGGTGCGCTGATCCTCGAGCGCTGTTTTGACTAACAACACAACCAGAGCATCGCTTCGCGGTGGTGGTCGCAGTTCTGCCGACTTTTGGTTCGGGTTGGATGTCAAGACAATGTCCAAGATGGTCCGGACCTCCTCTGCAAAATACTTGACCGTACGCCCATCCACGAGAAGTCGATCGGCGGACGGGCCTTGTTGGCCACCTTTCTGCCTATATTCCACATTGAGTTGGTCAATGATTTTCTGGAACTGGGCCAACTCTCCACTCTTTGCTTCTCCAACGGCCACCCGCTTCATCAAATCACGCAATTCTGCGTCTTTCGACGCCCTTTGAGCAAGCAGCGCAATGACTGGATCTGTGGCTGCCGGCTTCGGGGGAATTACTGCCGATGGGGCTGGAGTGCCAGCTGTAGCAACTGATTTGCCTGGAGCTGGTGGCGCAGATTGGTTCGGCGCAGGAGCTTGCCGCGGAGATGGGGCATGTACCGCGTGGCTCTTTGGTGCCGGAATAGCAACTTGAATTGTAGCAGTCTGTGGCTGAGCAACAGCACTCGCAGTGGCTGGCGGTACTGCGCTGTGAGATATTGTGCTCGGTGACTGCGGCAACCGTTTCTGGTTCATTCCAGCTACAGGCTGCTGCGCCTGTCTTTGCTGGGCATGAGGCGCGGGTGCGAAGTATTGAGTTTTGATAGTAGCATCTGCATGAGAGGATGCCACCGGATTCACAGATGCAGTGCTTGACGTGGGGACTCGGACCGGTGTTGTGACTGGAGCAGACGAAGTTGTTGCTGCCAGGACAGTACCCACCGGTAGCTGAGGAGTCGCTGGCGATGCATGAGCTGTGTTCGCCAGCACACTGGGCTTGGATGCCGAGACAGGCAATGCAGTGTTTGCTGGCAAGGGTGCTGGAAGTGCCGTCGTATCCGTATGAGCTCCCGCAGCAGACGTTGCATCGACTTCAGCAGGTCTTTGTTGAGGGGGCATAGAACCGTTGTGGGGGCCATATTGAAGCACGGGTCGTACGAGAGTCGATGAGGTTTTGTGAGTTATTGAAGGTGACGGTCCTGGAGGAGGCTGTCCATCTTTCGAGACTGTTTTGACCTGTTGCTGAGGTGGCGTTTGCGTTGATGCCGGTTTTGATGATTCTGTTTGCTGGGCATCGCCGGACGATTGCTGCTGAGGATTCGGTTCAAATCTCTTCCGTTGGTGAGGTAGTAGCTTGGACGTTTTCACAGCAAACATGGTTGCCTCAACAATGTGTGGCTCGATGGTAATTGTTACAGTTCCGACCTTCATCATACTATCTTTGGGGGGATTGTTGGAATCTTCTTGTAGCACGCCTTTGCGCTTATGTGGCTTCGCCCAAAACTTCTCAAACAAGCCTTGGTTGATCCATTGATTTCGCGACCTGACGATTGATTCGGCCAATACACCACTATGGAAGGGAAGGGGTGTCAGACGTGACAGAGTGTTACTGGAGAGACGAATTTATGATTGGCTTACCTCTCCGTTAGCGATTGATATTGTTTTCTCGACAAATCAGCGGCCTGAGCTTCTTCAATGGTAGGCAGCGGCTTCCCCACCTCAATCGTTTTGGGCAGCGTTGGCGGAGGCGTTGGAGGAGAGGGCGACCGAGGTGTAGGGTCTCGAGGAGGGAGTTCGACGACAGTTGGTGTTGAAGATGCCCCGCGAGTTAGACCAATTCGCTTCCTGGCCGCCTGTTCCTGGCGAGCCGCAGCTCTCGGAGGTATTTTACGCTTTTTCTCCATTCCTCACGGCAACGCAAGACCGTAGCGGCGAAAGTGCGACGGTTGGCTTAGTCGAGAGACGACAGGAAACCCATTTTTACTGTGTCGTGGGTTTTGCAGCGATCGCGAAGTCTATTTCAGTGAATAGAGGTCGAGAGAGTTTGAGCGATACCGCAGATGAAACAAATAGCGAGGGCTGTGTTTCCGTTGAGAATGAACTGCGGAGCTGGAAAATGCCAAATTGAGGGCATGGAATAAATTCGAGGCACGTAAACTGACTTCACGTCAAACGGGAGCTGCTCAACGGCAAGAGGAATGTAGATTGGGAGTCTGGAGGCTTGAATAGTGTGGCGACTCGCAAGTGTATGAGAGTGTTGTAGAAGCTAGCGTTGGCGGACCGATCAATGCTCAGGTAGTCGCTGGATCGAGGCAGAGATTTGGTTGAGCATCGAGAAGCGACGGGCGTGAGATGTGTAGGTGTTGTGTTGCTGTCTGGTGGTTGCTGGAATGGCTGGAGCAGCTGACTAACGTGAAGGTTCGTTTCAGGCCCGTCGTCCAATCCCATGTTGAGGCGGCTGCTCCTCCCTGCAACCGCCGAGCATCGCCGGTGATCTGCCAATGACAAGCGACCATCAAGACGTTGTAACTCTCTCCCAGTGTCTTGCTGTCTTGTTTGGCTGATAAAGAGCCGCGTGCAAATCTCGGTATCTTACACGTTAACTGTGATTCAATTGACTCAGATTGCTTCGAACCTGATTGGAGTCTCGCAACCTGTCACTTATCTCACCATGGCCCGGTCTCTGATGCACACGGCTTCTTTGGCCGTCACGGGGCCTCTTGCGCTTTATGCCGTGTTCTGGTCACTTGCCGCCATACCCTTTTTCCAGCGACAGTGAGTTGATCCGATGATCCAATTGTATGCATCATTTAGGTATCCTTGACGATTTGCCGTCTGATGCTCCATCAAAAGCTTTCTGTACGCACACAAGTTCAATACTTTGCGCTGGTGGGATGTCAATGAGCCTGAGAGATGGGGTTTCGAGAGTGAGTCGCCTCATCTTCTTCTTGACCCGACATCATTCCGGTAAGCCTGTCCTGTACTTATACTCTTCCTTTCAACTCGTTCTACAGAGAATCAGGTCGCTCCGTTTTATCTACACACGCCTGACGGCAACTGGATCTACGCGTGGCATGTGCTGCCGCTACCACTTTACCACAAACATGAGGCCCAAATCGTCAAAGGCGCCTCATTGGAGGTGGCTCCTCATGATATAACGGCGACCAAGTCTTTCAATCTTCTCAAGTCAGATCCCAACGCAAAGTTGATACTGTATTGTAAGTGACATTGTTCGTCTCATGACATGTTTTCCTCGAGCTGATTCTTCGTATTGTCTAGTCCATGGGGTATGTCCACCCTTTCTGCTTCACAACCCATCTCGCCGCGGTTTTAAAGAAGCCAGTACGCAAAGTGCCAGATAGACTGATTTTGAGGTAACCAGAATGCTGGTGATGTCGCTCAAATGTACAGAGCGCCTAGCTATCACTCTCTGACGGATACATCGTCGTATCATGTCATCGCCATCGATTACAGAGGGTTTGGCCACTCCACGGGAGTTCCTAGTGAGCAAGGCCTCATTCAGGATGCAGAGACGTTGGTAGAATGGGCTACGAAGGTGGCAGGCATACCTGCAAGTCGCATTGTGTTATTTGGGCACAGCCTTGGCACAGCTGTCGCGACCGGCGTAGCGGAGCGATGCACTACCAGGGGCATTGATTTTGCTGGCATCGTGCTCGTGTCTGGGTTTAGCGATCTATCAAATCTTCTCATCGGGCATCGCATAAGTGGTATCTTCCCCATCATGGGACCACTGATTGCTTGGCCCTCAGCAGTAGAATTACTGAAACGGGCCGTCGTAGACAAGTGGTCATCAGCTGATCGGTTGGCTCGGATTGTCCGTCGAACGCAACACAAGCTTCGTCTTGAGCTGATTCATTCTTACGATGATTGGAATATCCCATGGCAGCATGATGACGTGCTATTCCAGGCGGCAGTGAATGCAACGACTGCTGGGCTGACGCAGCAAGCATTTGACAAGTTCAAGGAGGGCATCACGCAAGTGCGGCCCGATAATCCTGGTTTCATCGCTGAAGTTAAAGCCGACCCGGACATCGTCATCCGACAAGAACTCATATTGCATGGTGGTGAGCATGAATCTTGTGGCTTCGTCTACGAACATCAGAGTCAAAGTTCAAGTGTTGCAAGTACTCTCCGGGATACTGACATCGTGGTAGGGCATAATCAAATTGTCACCTCTTCGGCGGTTCTGAGAGCGGTAATGAGGTGCTTTGACGAGTAATAGTTGCTCACATTACGGATACGTTGCATAGAATTTAAAGGTATAGACTTGGCATGCATTCCTATCTGTTGCACAAAAGAGTGGGCGCAGCCATCTGGCCACTGTTCTGTGCTTGTAGATACCCCTATATACCCTGCGATACTATCCAAGGCACGGATTCGATCGTAAGTGGACGAGACGGTATTTCCAGTGGATGAGTTTCCGTAGTCCAGTCCCATGTATACGTTCATCCGAACAGAAGGTAGTGAAGTAGGACCAGGTAGAAGGAAGCTGATGCCATTAGGCGGAAAGAATCCTCAATGCCTCTGTAGAGTACGACATGGTCAGTAATGTGATATGCCAGTTGTAAATCAGAACGACAGGATTAGAAACGGAGACATGGCGTTCAGCCACTTCACATCATCGCTTACGGCCTATTCGAGCAAGGCCATGGTAGGTATCAAGGCACTGGGCTTGGCTCATGCTGATCACTGGGCTTGACGAGAACGTGCACATGAGCAAGTCGTTTGTTGACCCCGCAGTCCGCAAGTCGAGGGGAAGGTACATCGAAGCGTTGATGGGTGGGGCGCTCTGGACCATCCCAAAGAGGGGCGTATAGAAGAGCTGACCCTAACCCCTGCCTCAGACCTGACCCTGTCTCCTGGCCAATCATCTTCGAGATATACTTTAGTCAGGGTCAGGTCTCAGCAAT
>SRPP01000124.1:0-57895 GCA_018360055.1 Claviceps monticola
CGTGCAGAGTGGGGTGTGTGGAGGGTGTGGAAGTGGAGAGGGGCCATTCAGGGCAGGACAGGGCTCAGGGAGCATTGACAGCATGACCGCATGGCGACATGGCAGCAAGACAACGTGGAAACATGGGCAGGAAGGCATGCAGGAAGGCGGAAGGCGGAATGCAGAAAGCAGGAGCAAGGAAGGCAGGAAGGCAGGAAGGCAGGAAGGCAGGAAGAGGGTAAGAGGCAGGAGGCAGGAATTAGGAGCCACCGCCCTGAGCCAGGTAGCTGGTACATGGGGGATTTGTGCTTGGTCAAACCGCCACACAGTTGCCAGTGAGTGCCAGCGAGTGCCAGCGAGTGCCAGCGAGTGCCAGCAAGTGTCAGGCCCGAGGCTTCCCGAGGCGCCTGAATAGACCGGCCCGTGAGACGGAAGCGACGGGGTGAGTCGTGACGCACACAGCCGATAAACCACAAGACAATGGATGGCACAATGGCTGCAAAGGCCACGAGCCAGTGCATGGCATATGAATGCAATGCAGCTGCACGCGCGCTTCGTCAGTCTCCCAGCTCCAGCCCGCCACGCATCTTTGTTTGTACATATGCACCTACATAGGAACTCCGTACATATGTATCTAACATCTTTCAAAGTCCGCGGTCGTTTCGACAAAAGCCACGGCGCGACTTATGCCGGGGACCACCCATACGCCACATGGCCCGACATGTGCGTCCGGCTTGCCAAACCCCACCAACGTTGGACAAAAGAAGCCCGCGTTTGGCCACCTTGCACGTTGCCGAGGACCCCGTCAGAAGCCAACCAGGGTGAAGCCGAAACCAGCACGCCCCAATAGTCTTTACGACGGACGACGGGCCCGACAGCCGTGCGTGGCACTGGCGCCGCTTACCAACGCTCAGGAACAACTCCAGACTTCCAGAGTCCAGATACATATGTGCACAGCCGTCCGCCGTCCCGCTGTCCACGGCCAGGTATCCCGCCCCCACGCCTGTATCCGCCATCCGCATCCGCATCCGCATCCGCATCTGCATCTGCATCTACATATATTATATACATACATATGTACCGCATACCGCATACCGCTTACCGCACACCGCACACCGCACACCGCACACCGCACACCGCACACCGCACACCGCACACCGCACACCGCACACCGCATACCGCACACCGCATAACAATACAATACTACGTACTCCGTACATGCTGCACGGCTCCGTAACCTTCTGCTGGGGGTTTCTAAATTCTGGCGCTCCTTGGGCTGCTTTCCCGCTGTTCAGGAGCGGGAAGTTGTCATGGTTTGGGCAGTCAGCTCCGCCTGAGCTTTGGCCCGGTGCCTTTTTTTAGGCGGGGAACTTCTTTTTTCTGCGCAGAGGACGCTTGTTGCAGCCTGCCGGGGGGGCAAGCAGCAAGTTGCACCGAAAGCCGACCCACGAGGTGCTAGGTATGTACCTAGGTATGTACCTATGTACATATGTACGTCAAGTCAGTTGGTCACTAGTGCCAGATGGAAGTTGACTCAGGAAGGCACTGCACGGAGTACCAGCGCTCCAATTTATTTACTCAACCGACTCACCGAGAACTCCGTCCTTGCAGTCAGTGGCAGTGAGTCACTCACTCTCACTCACCCACTCTCACTCACTCGCTCATTCACGCACACATGCCTGTATAGCCAACTCGAGACAGTACATGACTGCTGCACATACGCACACATGCCGTACCTGCGTCCAGAACTGGTGGTGCTACCAAATCGTGGGGCTCGCAGTTTGACTTGCCATGAATCGCATCGGCAAAGTCGCATCACGACATGTAAAGCTGGACCTGGTTCCCACGTTCGTTCGCCTGCAAGTAGCCGATGTCCCGTAGTCGTAGCAAACACTGCATCTGGAAATTATAGTCCGGCAGTGGTCCCTATCTGCCGAGAGGCGAGAGCTTTCATCTCCAATGTTTGTCTTGTCTGACCGCCGATGTCCGAAATCGTGCGCACGCCTCTTACATGGTGGCGGCCACGTGAGTTTCATGTTGGAGAGGAGCCGCGCTGCCCAGATACTCTATTTGCAACCCACTACGGGGTATGATCCACGACTTCATGTACGGAGATCTTCCCCTCCTTGCATAGCTGCCGCCAAAATGACTCTCGCAACGGATCGACTAATGATATTGATGCGTCCCTGCAGCACAGTAGGTACCTACCTACCTAGGCCGTGGCTGGTACGAGTTGGCGTCACGGATCGGCGCGCGAAGCAACCCCCCGAGACATACAGAGTACAGACTCCCAGGGACACAATCGTCAAGCCAAGATCTTTGCAGCTGAAGCCTGAAACTGTCCCCCCGCACTTGTGGCTTGGCTGACTGATCGCAATGTCGCATAACGCCATCGACAGAGGAATCAAGGCTAGCCGGTTGAAGCGCGCTTGCCAACTCATGCGGCCACTTGGAAGCAAACGAAGAAACTATTCTGGCTTTATTACGGAGTACAGAATATCCGTACTTGCGCAGAGTTATCCCACTGTATTACCTAGGTACGCTGCCCGTGATCTGGAACTGTTCAACATCAGCATGTCGGAGGTTGAGTGCACGTTTCACAATGGCACACAAACGAGAGTCTCATCGTCGATTTGTACTCCTGTGTGGTCTGTACGTCCACGTGGTAAAAGCACGTACGGAGTACATACCGGTTTTCCAATAATGAGCATGGACAAGAGAGACCCTCTACCTAGGCTCTCCCCCTTTTCTTCCTTGTGGCCGAGAAAGTGCGCACGGGCTGGCGCGTGGCTTCAGGGATCTTCCTCCACCGGACTGTGCCTCTTCAGGGTTGGCCCATCTCCTTGGTATGTAACTATGTATAGTCTAACTATGTACTCCGCACGAAGCTCTCACCCGAGCCAAGGGCATCGTGGAAAATTGCAACCCAGCCTGTTGGAAACCCCAGCCTGTTGGGACTTGGAACTTGGAACTTGGATGGAGCCTACCTACAACTACCTAGGCGTCCCATCACGACTCACGAGTACATAAGGTAGGTACTCCGTACATGCGCCAATGCCGGTCGGGTCCACGCTATTCGAACCTATTGAGCTGTGCTCTGTTGGTGGTTTAAGTCGAAAGAACGCTGATTCGTGGCAAGCTTCAGGAGATCAGACTGTAGTACATCAAGCCTTGCTCCTCGCGAATCATCTCACGCCAATCTACATATGTATGTGTGACCACTGACACATGTTGTTGTACGCTGTGTCACTGTCTCGATCAACGCGCCGCGGCATACTTAGATCACGTCGAGTAAGGGATTTCACCGAACGGATAGGTCACTATTTCCATGAATCAAGGGAACCGAATATTGGAAGTAGATATGCATTATATGTGTAAACGTATGTACTCTGTAATATCCATGTAGATCACGATGTCCTCAGTGAGGTTATTATAGGCATATGTATGTACAACGTCGTATGAGCGCCTAGCGCGTGCGAAGTAAAATTGCAACGTCCAACGAGACCAGTCAGTCCTCGTCGTTGCAAAAAGGCACTACATACAGAGTACATAAGTATGTATGTTGTAGAAGTTTGATCAGAAGCTTATTCGATAGTGGCGGGAGAGGGGCAGCATGTCCGCCATGCTAAGTGCTTAATCGTCTAATAAGGTCTTCAAGCCGCGTGGTCTGATACAACTACATATTTCATTCGTGATCCGACATGACGACATTCTGCTCAATCGGACTAGACCTGGAGTCAGTGATTAAAACCGGCTGGGTTTATGGCGCCTGTTTCACGTTAGCCACTCTTGAGTCTTCCGAGCATACGCCCCCCTTTCGTCGCGACTACATAGCCTACGTACGGAGTAGATGTACGCAACACATTGAGCAAACATGCGCGTTTTTACAGGCTGAGTAGGTATGTACCTAGGTACGTACGGATGTACGGAGTATACATATGAATATGAATATGACATGTAGAACATGCTCCTGAGTCCTCACTATTCGGTTGGTTGCAGACGTGTTCTAGAAGTCGGACGCCCTCTGCGGCTTCCTATCCCTGCCCGTCTCTCGCCAGGGGCTGCAATGGCTCGAAATCCTCTATGTGGTTAGCCCATTTTTGTGGGCGACTAGGTATTTCAAAATTTACACCAGCGTGCGAAATGGATGTGTGGGATCTACTCCGTACATACTCTGTACCTAGTTGTAGGTTACTACTCCGTATTGTTGTCGGCAATGCACCTGGCATGGAGTGCGTAGTGCAATCTGGTCTCGACTTGAAACTCGGGCGAGCATCACGGGTTGATTGGGGGGGCGGACAGTTCTCCGCTGCCAAACACTTACGCCATGTGAATGGACTGACAGGCCCTGCGGCAATCACTCGATGCGACACTAGGTACTGGTTTTGGTGTTTGTCACATATTCTGTTCTTGATTTCAGAAAGAGCGAGAACACGATGGCAGCCGCAACATGTATGGGCTCGTGATAATCAGACCATTTCGTCAAAATGCTGGAGGGGAAAGTTCAAAGGTGGGGGGGGGGGGTGACGGATGGCCGGTGTGGCTGGAACCTACTCCACTGCGCCAAGCCCTATCAAGACAAGTCGGGAATTGCGTTGTGCGACGTGACACGAGTGCCACCAACAGGATTCTGTCGGTCATTAAGCGTGGCATGTGGATCATTTTCGGCGGCGATTTGCCACATGGCAACCCGTGGGCTTTGTGTAGCACTGACTGGCACTAGTCTTGATGCGGCGAGCTTTCGCTCCGCTTTTGTGATGAAGAACACCCACGTAATCAGTACGTGACCAGGTTCCAGGATCTCACGAGTCACGAGTCACACCGAAGGCCGAGCAGCTCGAAGAATACCTAAGAGACAAGACGACTACTCTGTGTTTTTCACAACAGAACAGTAAGTCGTCTCACTGCATATGCTGACAGGCCAAAGTCTATTTCTGTGTCGAACATGAAGTAGGGCTGGCATCAGCATGGCTCGTTACAAACGACGAAGTGACGGATTTGAGAGACGAGGTACCGGTAGCGCTCCCGCAGTCAGCCTGTGCCATGGGTGCCTGTTCGTGTGAATGCGGACCGACGAGTACCTAGAGAGTGCCGGATATTACACAATCAAAAGATTAGGCACGTTGCTATCACTCGTCGTTCAACCAGAATCAAGCATGACGCTTGTCTGACCCAAAGCCAAGGCTGTCCGTTACGGTGAAGATAATCTCATCATGCGAGCCGGCTGTTTGGTACGGATATCATGCCAATTTCCATTCAGCCGGCCGCTGGCCAAGATTTCACTCGGCCGAATAATCCCTATCTTGGCTATGAAACACCGATCGCGCTAATCTCGGCACACCATCAATTGAAAACAACACGACGGACGTGCAGACTGTACGATAAGGTGCCAAGGTGCCAAGGTGCCAAGGTGCCATGTCGAGAACTGTGGATCAAATCCACGACCAGTCGCTTACGGCTTCTTTGCCCATGGGGAATCTTGCATGGCGAGAGGGCAAATCCCGGCTTCCGTATCGCACCAGTCACCAGTGTTTGATGACATGTTCTGAGTCCTGAGTCCTGATATGTGGCGCCTCTTCGTGGGCACTCTAACAGCGGTAAATAGCGGTTAAACACTTGACGTTTACTCAGTCCCTAGACGCTGATGTGAAGTCTCAAGCCAAGGTTGTCCGTAAACCGACTGCCCGTTAGTAGTTACCAACCAGGCTGGGTCTAAATCACGTCCCAAAAAAGATGCAGTGCTTTGGGTAAGCAACTTGTGGCACTGGTCCGCGCAAGGGAGCAACAGGCGGGCAACTTACGGACAACGGACGCATTGATGCTTCTCGCTCGATTAGCATTGAGTATGTATTTATTGCAAACCTCGTCCATACGGATTTTCTCAATGGGCCTCGCGGTCTAGGTTTGCGTGCTTAATCCCCTATATGGAGTCACTGCATCTTTGGAAGTCTAAATATGACGTGGTGAACCTCGTCACGCTGTTGAAGAAAGGTATCAGTACAGTATACATCATTTACTTTCGCTCCTTCGACGTATTAAACAAAAAATGAGCTTCCGTGAGGGGCGTTCGGGGTGGTAGAAAAGGACGTTATCTGGATCTGATTAGACGCAGCGCATCTCCTCTTGTACAACCTGGATTTGAAGTGTTGCATGCGACGGCAAAACTTTTGATCCGATGGCTGGCCCTATCTCCTCCTTGCTTCTGCTCATACTGACGTATGTACAGAATTTGAAGAATTTCAAGGAGCTCTCGAGTTGAGGCCGGTGACCCGGCTGCGTGTATTCTTTTTTGAGAGCAAACCGAAAGGTTGTGCACCTCAAATATCCGGTATGTATCAGAGACTTCTCTGGGTGACCACTGGCCCGCCATCGTAAACACTATAGCGAGGTTTATTGCTATGATTCCCTAAAAAAAACACAAATCAAATTCTTCAAACCATCGGATGAGCGAGGATATCGTTACATTGAAGATCGGATAAAAGAGGTCCCACTGTACATGTTGCCCGCATCGAACAAGTTGCACGGCAGAACGAGTAACGGATGGGCAAGTGAAAGGCTCGGACAAAGCACGTGCAAATGATAGCCTTCTTGCATGCAGTTGCCGTACTCCGTCAGTCGCGGCGCAGCACAAAGAGGGAGTCGATCCTCGTGTCAGATTGCATCCACGTGTCTCTAGGCTGACGATTCGACGTCGAACCACGCCGACTGTTGACATCAATTTTGGTCTCGGTCCCATGCTGCATGTCGTGGTACAGTCCACAACACCAAAAGAACACAACGACATGTTGGGAAGTTGGGAAGTTGGGAAGTTGTGAGTCGTGAGTCGTGAGTCGTGAGAAGCGTGGGAAGATTGGCCAAAGGTGTATGTACCTACTCCGTATGTGGGGAAGGAAACTTGGAAGGGAGAAGTGTGGGGACTTACAAACTCGCGCAAGGTTAGTCCCTGTGCGATGATGCGCAACTTAGTTGTAAGTGCCCCGGGCCATAGACCCACTTAGGGCTTTCTGTAGCGTCACCGTACCGTGCTGCGCTAAAGCACCCCATCCGCCCAGACGGAAAGAATGCCACGTGGAAGAGCAGGCGGTCTGCTGCTGTGGGCATGGCACAGCCTTGCGAATTATGGGTCTCTTCTTTATGTACCTTGTAGCTAGGTACATACGTAGAAAAAACCAAGCAATCAATCAATAAGACGAATACAAGCAACCACAGCACACACACCTTTGGTTCCGTATTCCATGCATTGATATGTACTATCTTTTGACTTTTGTCTACCGCGGTACTTGACGTTCCCAACATATACATATCGGTTTAGTTGTTCCATCCTTCGATTCCTTTTTCAGATTCAAATCTAATGATCTATATACATACATACACATCCTATATTCTATACATACATGAGAGGTTCAGTTGATCGCATTCGGAGCGGAAAAGAGAGACCCTATCGAGGCCTGCTTTGTCCCATAGAATTTCTTGTTGTACCACCTAGACTCATAGCCGTCCAACTCACGGTAAAATGCTTCGTCCAATGACTCATTATGATCCTGCTGAAATCGGCGCACCCCCTTCAGAAATTCGAGGAGATCTCGAATTGTGACCGGTGTGCGCGAGAGATGGGTTGCGATGTGTTACATATTGAGGCATAGTACGAAATTTTTTGTGCCCGATGACTCGTTATAACGATACCAGCCATTTTTCGGACCCAAAAAATATCGCTATCGTTTTAGTGAATTTTATCGATAGGCGAACCCAAATTTCCGATCAAAAATGATCGGTTGATCGGAATTATCGTTGTTCTGAAGATCGTTACAACGAGTTTCTACTGTACCTAACTGCTGCTGGTTTTGCAACTCGAGACGTTCTGGCTCACATCTGAGTATGTACCTCTTTGCACTCTGATACTCCGTACAGTATGTGGTAGTTCCATGTGGTCACCCAGACTCAGACTGCCAGCTCAGAGCTGGCATTATTGACGGTCGGCCATCACAAGAAACGACAAGGCGACGCACACAGAGTCACAGACACTGTCTGCACACAAGCACGTGACCCAGCTGCTGCTGTCCATGGAAGCTGGCCTTTCTAATCACGGCACCTGGATACCCGGGGTTAGTGGTCATGGTTCGGCCAGCCTCCGAGCCGAGGGCCCGAGTTTCCGCATTCGTCCAATATTCTTGCTTCGGCACCAGGGATTCAGAATTCTACTCTGTAGGCTCGTGGTAATGACTCATTGTGGAAACTTAACTCCGTACATATACCTACATTACTCCGTGCCTCACGTTGACACGTCCTGAGAACCTCGTCTACGTAGTGGCTGACTCTCTGACGAATGCTACCGACCACCTGGTTCGAGAAGCTCGGGACATTACAAGGATGCCCTTGAGGCTTGCCCTGGAACCGTCGGAGTAACCTGCGATGGGTCCGTCGAAGGGCTGCACAAACGAACATGCATCTCCCTCACCGAGAATCACATACTCCATGGAGGGGAATTCAGCTGGGTTCCAGCTGCCAGGTCCCTGGAAAAATTGACTCTCCGACGGAAACTGTATCTCCCTGCACTTGCTTACATGAGAATCTTCGTACATCGGACATGTGTACTCTGCATGCTATGTACTAGCAACTGAGTATTGATCCATCGGGCCTCGAGCCAAACTCTTGTCAATCGGGGTTCGGATCACTGTATCACAGGCTATAGCGCCTCCTTATCAGGAGTCAGTGAGTCACGCTAAACCCGACACGTGAGAAAAAGCGTGAATGAACGCAAATACCGGCTGGGGGTGCCTGTCTACAATGTACACATATATTCGGAGATTTGACTGAGATAGGAACGGTTTGACTTTGTTGCCCCCCCCCCCCCCCCCAAAGTTCCAACGCCGCGTCTAGCTGCCCCTGTGTCAACGAGGCATGCGGGCAATGTTTCACGGATTCTCTTTCGGAGGGGCTGACGCCGGATGGGCGGCCGCCTTGTTGAAACGATTACCTGGTTTGTCATCAACAAAGCCAATGCCAAACCCGGCAAGATGGTATCGTAATGTGTTGTATGTACTCTGTACTTGGGTTGGTGGTCATCGGATACGCCAAGTCATGTGAACCCTACCGTTGACGTGTCACGTACCTAGGTAGGTATCTCTGGCTATGGATTATGCTCACACATACCCATTCTCTCACACCCTCTTGTTCATTTATTCATTTCCCTCCCTCGGCAGCATCGTCCAAGAATCGGGGTCCATAGCCTTCTGTCCATTGCCAGGAGTTCTCGTGTCGTGGTTAATACCGCAGCAACACACGAAGTCGATACTCCAGGTTTCAGACAGAAACCCATACAGATAGGTAGACTGACCAACGCGCAACAGGGCGATGTATGGCGCCAAGACCTTACCGTTTCCCAAAGCGAACAAGATCTATGAGTCACATGAAGGTCATCTTTGAGACGACTGCTAAATTCATGCTGTGCTGATCTTGGCCTCACTCACGTTGATATTGATAACGAGCATCACTTGCTCATAGATACATACATAGTTAGGCTACCTACGGAGTACCACGGTGCCACGTTGTCACACCCCTGGATTTGAGATAGGAAAGAACGGAATGACCAGCCGATAAGAAAAGAGGGGGGCTTCAGTTCCCGGTCCGAGCCGTTAAGCTCCCAACTCAGTCCAGAAGGAGAAACGATTTCGTCCATCGGGGCTGTCGGGCTTGTTCGTCGTAGGTAGGTATGTGCGCGTACACGGACGGTACCTGTGAGCGTGTGCAGGCCGTGTAATCTTGACCAAGACTCTGGGCCCTGGCTTTGACATGCATATTGAGGCTCTGTGCTCATAGACGAGGAAATCATCTGTCACGTCCGAGCACACTCGACACGACTCTACAATCTGGATGAGAGCTTTGGACTTTTGATTACTCCGTATAAGAATTGTTAAGGCGCACAGATACCTAGGCTCACACGATTGCAGGGATCACGCGTCCGGGACCCCTTATGCGGAGTACGGAGACATACGGAGTAGAACTCATGTACTCCGTATGAACATAGGTACATATGTGTGCATGATACCTCATCCATGTATGTACACATGGCACTCGTTGCCTTGGCTGAGACGGAAACGTGGCGGCATGCACCGCGTGGTTCGGGTCTTCGGGACCGTGCAAACAGGGACTTCGGGAGAGAACAGGACGAACACAACAGTCTACTCCGTATGTACCTATTTACATACATATCTATTTCGTACGCACGACCACTTACCCGAGGCAACGCCCTTATCTCTCAACTCCCTATGTCCAGTAGCGAATGATCCAAGCCTCGCCAGCAGGTACTTGGGCACCTGCGAACAAAGAAAGACACCGTTGTCGTCCCGAACATGATGGTCTGATCCTCGGACTGGACAACAACACTGCACTGCACAAAACAGCAACCCTGATGTGACGACGCGCCTGGCCCACCAGTTTGTTTGGGGCCCCCCCCCTGCCGGCATCCGAAAAAGCAATGGCAAACAATTCTCTCCAATTTTGGAGGTAGGTACCTACTCCGTAGGGAGTGCCCGCCATTGCCGACGAATCCTTGCTGTCGTTGGCGATTTCTCACAAGTCTCAAAGTTTGAAGGGACAGTTTTGAATGCGACTGGAGCTGCGAATCCGCGAGGGACTGCTAAGTTCTGAGGCTTCAAGTACATAGTCTAAGCTGCAAGCACAAGCCGCGCGGTCAGCCTCGCCAACGATAAGACGGAAAAACGGCAAGACCACATTACAGCGGCCAGTACTCCGTTCCGTACAGTGTGTACGGAGTATAGGCACTCCGTATGTGTTATGTAAAACAGTCTGCACACCCCATACGAATTGTGGTCTGGTGTCCTGATCTCTGCATCAGCATGCAGGAACAAAGGATTTGCCCAAGACCCTGTTTGGCTCCGCATGTCACAATCCTAATGGGGCCGGGTCTGCTTCTAGCCTTCTTCCTTTGTTCTTCGTCTCCCGGGCTGGACCATGACGGTTGGCCACTCACGAGTGCAAAGGAAGTCTTTTAGTAGGAAAAGAAGAAAAGGAACCAAAGGAAGGAAAGGAACTAAAGGAAGCAAGGAAGAAGAGAGGGAAAAAAAGGAAAGGAAAGATCGCAAGTCAGAAACTAGCAAGCCGTTAGCTAGTGTTTAAGCTATGTAGTCAGCCTTGACTTCAGAACACCACACGCGGTTTCATCTCTTCTTTTCCTGCCGCTACATACCTACGGAGGAGTATGTAGGTACCCTACCCTACCCTACCTACATTACGTATCGTCGCATGTATGTACAAACATACAAACACAGGTACCTACTCCATACCGAGGTATGTACGACGTCGCTGCAGTTCTCGCCATTCTCGGCCGGCAGTATTTCCAAAAGCAATGAAGCGGCGACGCAGCAAACACCAAAAGGTCCAGTGCCAAGAAGGCTCAAGCAACGGCGAGTGAATTGAAGATGGAGACCAGTCCGGCAAATTGCTAGGTAGTTACAGAGTACTCCGCACATAGTTACCTTATCCAGCTCCAGCTCCAGCCTCCAGCCTCCAGCCTCCAGCCTCCAGCCTCCAGCCTCCCACACAATTTGACACTTGCTCACCATATCATATCCGACAATCCACCAGCGCCAAGATCTTCACTCGCTGTTGGGAAAACCGAGATCCCGTTCCATGTCCGAAGACCCCTGGTTTGAACGGTCCCAGCCCCAGTCTCAGCCGCCCCCATTCCTTTTTCTGTTTTTTTTTTTTTTTTTTTTTTTTTTTTTTTTACTCCGTACTCCGTAACTACTCCGTAACTACTCCGTACGTACATCTGGTGCGATTTTCCAACAAGTCCCCCCCACTGCACCCCGGCGATGCCGTCGCGTGCGAATTTTCCAGAACGGAAAAAAGAAAAAAAAAAAGAAGAGTTTTGCTTTGCTTTCTTTGTTTTTCTTCAGCTTGTCTTATCATTAGCCGAGTTTTTGATAAGGGATGGGGTGTGGCATACGGAGTATACAGGGTCCAGGGGGCGTGATTATTGAAGTGAATACTGACCTTGTACATACCCTCTGAAGAGAGAGTACGAGTACGGATACTGGCGGGCGATTCAATTTCATCCCTCCCCTACCTACCTACCTTACAGGTTGTAGGTAGGTACATAGTCTAGGTACCTAATGTAGCGGAGCACTAAGAATGCTGTTTTTTTCTGGAGGAAGAGGCAAATCACAATGTGTGACGAACACGATACAATCGATCCGTCGCATAGTTACCTGTCGTGACCTGTCCCAAGAAAGCAAGGAGGGCAGCCTGATGCGGACCATTCTCCTCGTATTTACGGTGAAGGATACGAGAAAAGCGAGGCGGGGCTGAGCACTGATGACATACATACATACATACATACCATACATACATACATACATACATGCATACATACATTCACAATTGGCAACCCGTTTGCTTGCTGAAACGATGTCATCTACGGATATTTGCTGATCTGAAGAGACTCTAATTAGATAATGGGATCGTACCGAATGATGAAAATTGGAGTAAGTACGTGTCGCGGGGAATTGGAATTCCTCCAACGTGCGTCCGTGTATGTACGTACAGTACAGATGTCCATCTTTGTGTGAATAAAGCTCTTTAAGCAGGGAAGAGGCCCAGCTGGACACGAAGGAGGTGAGAGAGAAAACACCAGGGCTGAGAGTCTGAGACATGCGGTGATGGCGAGATGCCAGCTTCTGCACAATGGTCAATACTATTTCTGGAGAGGCAGCGTAGCCTGTGTCTAGAGATACTGATTACATAGATCATGGTCGTTTGAGAGACAACGGCTAATGCCGTTTGTCCAAGTACGACGACTTCGTGCTGATTCTCGAGATAGCTAAGGGCAGCTATTGACATTGCTAGAGATGCTGGCTCGTGCTGTGCTATTTCAAGAGATGTCGGCCAGACCAGCTACTGGTGTGCTCGGAGATGCCAGTTCGTGTCGTTTTGGACGCTATTGATCAGGTTATGCCAAGTCAGAAGAAGGCTGAAGATGCGAACTGCTGTTGTTTCTTCAAGATGGCAGCTTATACTACATACTCCAATCGGTATTGAGTCTTGGTATTTATAAAGATGATAACATGTAAATTCTATCTGGAGAAGTCAGCTCATGACAATCCTAAACATACCGTCTCATGCCAGTTGAAGGCACACCAGCTTGTATCCTGTCTAGAATGACCTGCTGCTCGTGCTGTTCCTAGAAACACCAACCTGAGCAATTCTACGAGAAGCCAGTCAACGCCCATTATATTGAAGTCAGCCTAATGCCAGCTATTGCCAATTCTAGCTGTGTATACCATCTCGTGTCATGGCCCCCCATTACGACCGCGGGCCTGGAAACTCCAGAAAAGTCTAGTTGGCAGACGCGGCTTGACCCTCCCTTCCCACCGGTACACCATCCATCAGTTCTTTCCGCACTTCGTAGTGACCTAAAAAGAGATATGGAAAACCAAGATCCCAAACGCCGACGCTTTTTTCCTTTTTCCTGGTTGCTTTTTCCTGTTTTCTTCAATCTGCTCCATCTTCATCTTCTTCCATCTCCTCTCCTTTATCATCATTATCCTCCATCATCATCTCGTCTCTTCCCCTTCGAGAATCGAAGCTAGTTTCCCTTCCATGCATCATCACCCACCCCGCTCTTGCCCGGCTTCAAGCCCGCCCGAGAAGGAGTAGCGGCCTAGCGATAAGGTAGTCTGATGAGTGAAATGAACTCGGAGGGTGCGAATATCTCAGGCGGTCAGATCAATCCGTAGAAACTGCCAGAAAAGCGATCCGTGCAAGAAGAAGATTTGTGAAACAAACAGCACCAAACCTTGGGCAAAGCACACGTAATGCACTCGCATCCTAGCACACCGATCTTCATATCGACACAGGAGCGGCATCGATTCGCCAGCCCTTAGTCCGCATGTTCATCTCGACAGCCTTCCAAATCTGCTCCACAACCTCTTTATCCCTAAACCGAGACGCATCTGCTACGCCGCCACCACCGCTCCCACCACGCCATCGATCCACGCCCGTAGAGAGCACCTTGTGACCCCAGTTTCGAATACTGTCGGGGACCTGATCACCTCGCCACCCGACATACACACCCAGGGTATGTTTGAACAGCTCATTAGGGCTGCTCCATTTATAGTTCTTGAACTGCCATGTCTGGCCCGTCGTGAAGACAGCCACCACGCGGTTCCAGTACTCGGGCTTGAACTGCTCAGACCCTTCGACGAGGATGAACCGCATGGGTCGGTTCGGGTCAATGGCGCGCATGAGGCGCTGAACATGGAGCATACTGGCCGTGGAGCCACTCGCGTCAGCAGGCACATACATGCCGTCTTCGAGAAACGATCGCGCATTCGTCATGCGTAGGAGAGATGAGGCGGATGGCGATAGGAGAATGATGGGATCTGGTCGCCTCGTGGGAGCCTTCTGGTTGAGTGATAACGAAGATGTTGGCCCGGGACCCGGCAGAGCGTGGGATTTCTTCTTGATGAACGGAGCGGCAAGTTTGCGCACGTGTGAGAAGTCCTGTTGTTGTTGTTGTTGTTGTTGATTTGATTTTTTTTTTTACAATCAGCATGTTGGCCAGGACAGACATGAATGATACAAGGAGAGACGTCGGCAACAAACGATCCAGTCTATGTAGGTCGACCCAGTGAATAGAGAAAACATACCGTAGGCTTCACGCCCCTGAGGATTGTATTCCTATCACCCATCTTCCGCTCCCCATCATACACGCTCGCCAGCCTCGGATCCAGGAGTCCCTTGCCCGATCTCGCCCTCGCGGCCGCGGACGCAGCTCCAGGCTTCGATGCCTCTGTGGCAGCCGTGCCTGCAGCATCAGCCTCTCCCACCACCGGCTTGATGTATTCGCTCTCCTCGCTCGCGCCCTCTAGCCAGGTAATCAGGTCGAGGCGCTCAATAAAGCCCAAGTTCTGCACCCTGCCTGCGGACCCTGCCGCGGCGAGCTGGTCGTTAAGCATCGTGGCGGCGGCATTATATTCGGGGATGGCGAGCTCGCGGTTCAGCCAGGCAAAGTAGATGCTGCGCAGGTCGACCGGCCGATCACTGGAGATGAAGCGCGTGGGGGCGTCGAGGGAGAGGCCAATGTCTTGGCTCGTGAATTGCAGGTGTGTCGCTTGGGCGAGGGGTGCATCGTGGACAACGCTGGTATCCGCAGATGAGCTCGGCACAAAGGGCTGGCTGCTGGAGATGGCGGTGCGGAGAAGGATGAGAGGATCGTGGTCGGAGCTGGCCATGGTGAAGCTTGATGAGGGTGGCAGCTGCACAGCACTGCCTGCACTGCCAGGGAGGAAGGAGTAGGCAGGGCGAGAGGAGAGTCGATACGTCTGGGCCAGGTGCAGATGGTCAGATGGATGAGCTGCGATATTTAGTTAGTCTCGAGTGTAGAATTTATGCGATGCGATGCGAATGCGATGCGAATGCGATGCGAATGCGATGCGAATGCGTGGCCGTGGTCGAGGTCGTGGCGCGGAAACGCAAATCGAGTTCTGAGTTCTGACTGAGCTGCATCGTGTTTGTGCCTGGATCGGAATGGGGAGCTGTCCAGAGAGAGCTCAGCCAATCACACACAAGCAGGACGTCAGATCCCGACCGTCGCCTCATCACCAAGTGGGCTAAATGCCGTCACATTTCATGGAGAACACATGTATGAACATCCACCCCTTCATCGCGGCCCATGGCTCTGTGACATGTAGCCTTTGGTCCATGCAGAATAAGTCGACGTGGAAGAGTTATGGAAGAGTGAGGGAAGTTGGAACAGATATTTGGGGAAGAACCAGGGCGAGAAGCGGGCGGGGATTGATCATTGGAGTGCAGCACAGTACATAGCAATATGTACTTTCCAATCTTTATTCAATCTACATACATATCTTGTAGTGACTGGGCACTTTCTGCCAAACCGTCATGCACTAGTGCGGCATCTTTTTGCTTCCTGCTCACTAGCATCGTCATTCGGACAATCGCCACTTATAAAATGGCCACCCCCCGGTACTGATCCTCGCAGTGACCCGTCCCTAAGTCTCTTGAACCGCCCAAGGCCATTCTTAGCCATTGCCGTATCTTTTCCCATGCTGCTGGCCTGTTGCAGGCTCACGGCCGCAATTTCGGGCTCCTGAAGGGTAATCCATCGTAAGATGAGTCTGTGGTGCTTGGCGTCATTCAATCTCATCGTTTCTTCGTCAATTGCGTCGTCGGTTGTTTCTGAAGCCGACGAGCCATCATCATTCATCGGAACTAGTTCAGAATCATCGTAGAAAGAACAATCAGGTCCTTTGCTGCCATGTGATGTTGACGCGCGCGCTTCAGCTGCGTCTCGGTCACGAGAACAGTCCTCGAGATAATGACACTCATAGCTCATATATTCAACCCAGGTGGTCCAGTCGTCTTGCTTTTCAGCATTTTCATTGAAGCAAAATGGCTTGGTGAACCCGTAGCGTTCCAAGCGCTCTCTTGTCGATACTGCATGTGCCTCCAGTGTTGATGAGCTGGAAGGGGAACCGCCACTAGGGCTATGCATTGGCCCCCTCTGAGCTGGTACATCTCGATGGACTCGCTGCCAGGCTCTGAATTTGCGCCAATTCAAAAGTTGTTGACGAAAGATATCCTTCCAGTCTAAGCCGCCGTCCGAGGTGGAACATCCGCCAATCCATGGAGCCAGGCTCTCGAGGTGCTCAGGATCTTCCGAAACGTGGTTGATGTCCTCGAGTGTGAAAATCGGTCGACCGCCTGCTTTGATCAAGAGGTTGTATGCTTGTAGAATCTCGTATTCTTTGCGACCTGGACGATATGTATCTGCCACATCAACATCCGAAGCTTTCCAGGCATCATTCCTCGCAGCCATTTCATCCAAACTCTGGAGAATGCTGTCGAAGTTTGGCGGGATGTATTCACCCGCTTCGCGATCTCTCTGCACCTTCGCTCTATGAAACATTCAGTCGTCAGTGCTCCGCATATGCTACGAAATGCGGGATGTAGAAGCAGAAAATTAAATTCTCAGTGACCTACTTCAAAGATCGAAGATACTTTTTGTTTTGCTCCTTACAGAATATCATGATGTCGGATACTCGATTTGTAATCGTATATTATTGCAGTGAAGCTGGAGAAGGCCACAACGTGGTTTGTTCACGTTGGTGTCGACGACACGCTGCCAGAGTGCGGGCAGTCGCCTAATAAAAGCTCCAACGGTCTGTAGAAGCATATCATGGGACTCGAGAGCAAGAAGCAAAAATCATAAGGCCGGACCCGATTTACTTACGACGGATTTTGCTTCGCTATGTTTGGCGGGTTAAGTGGTCACACAGGGCGAAGCTCGTATGCTTTTGCTGCCAGTGATGCTCGCAAGGGAATCTGATCTCTGGTTCAACGTATCACACTGCGCATCAGTACTGTGCACTTATCCGTGGAAGTGTCTTATTACTACAAGGGCAGTATAAGTAGGCGGGCTCAGAGTTGCAACTTGGTCTTGCGCCGCAGCCTTGTTGGCGCTGCCGACAATGCCGCAAATTCTTCTTGTTCTCCCTCACGTCGCGTTTTGTGAAAGGTTTAGGTGCTCTTGGTTGCTCTTTTTGGCTTTCTTGAAGGTTTCTTGTTTGATACTCGTATTTCTCGCCGGAAAGTCGTTCAACCCATGGACATAAGGCCAATAGATAATTCTCTGTCACACTCGATCCATGCCTGTGGCACCCTCTTGAAACAAGAAGGTATGTCGCGTTCTGTTCTTTATGTCTCTTGTGCGCTCAAGGTCTTCCGCTTTGCCATGCCTGTGACCAGGCACTCGCTTGACTGCTGCAGAAAGCCAAGCTGCCAAATACGGCAATGCTGCGTTTTCAGTCTCTTTCCTTTTCTCTTCTCAACACGGGCTCAAGCAAAACCACGTCTGGATGCCCGAAGTCGTTGTCGGTCGGTTCCATGTACAAAGAACAAAGAAAGGAAACAGTACGTTCGGAGTGTGGCGCTTACCGATGCAGCAACATCCTTGCCAAATATTGGACCTACATGCCATGATGCCACAGTATTAGGTCACCGAGCATGTAAAGGCGCGACACAGCTTTAACGGCCCTCTTTCTTCTTTTTTCTTCAATGAAGGATATGTCCAAGCAGTGAACGCAAGAGGTGCGGATCTGAGACACCGGTGAGAAAATGCATATGAGCTCGAAACTTGGTGGCCGCACCTCCAGAGTTGCTACCTAATATGCATTCGTGCATTCGTTTCCCCCAACTGCCAGTCCAGAGCCATTAGCCAATAGCAACGAACCCAAGAGCCCCAAACGGTGAAGACAAGGTAATTTCGCTCTCGAGAAGTTATTTGCAGCCATGCTCCGTCCCGACTCCCGACTCCCGACTCCCGACTCCCGACTCCCGACTCCTAGACAAGCGCAATTCGGCCGCAACTTGCAAGCCCCCTTCAGTCGAGCGATGCAGGCCCGTTGACACCTCCGCGGCGGGCTTTCGTTTCCCAAGGCGTGGGAAATTGGAAAAGCTCTGTGGACGAGTACCCAAGTTGACGCGGTGAACACCCTCCATGCAGTAATTACATTACATATGCATCGGAGGTGAGTCGTCTGCCGCGGCGTCGCACTGAATGGACCAATGCCACGATAAAGTGCCTGAGCGGGCTTGGCGCTTGGCAAGCATTGTACATATCATTGTACATATATGCACCTACTCCGTACCTGTGTGTACATACGACTGTAGGTTCGTAAGTGTGTACGGAGTATGTATGTGAATATTATCAGAAGTTGCTGAGTGTGTGATGTGGGCACTGAGTATGCATGCATGCATGTAACTATGTATGCGAGCTCAAGAGCGGCCAGTATTCCGTTCAATTTCCGGAATCCGCGCTGACAGCTGTTGGTCAGCAAACAAATCAGACTTCCGACTCATCTCCCCCTTTTCTACCATCTCGTCAGCACTGCCAGTGCAAAGACCAGCAAAGACCAGCGAAGACCAGCGAAGACCAGCGAAGACCAGCGAAGACCAGCGAAGACAAGCGAAGACAAGCGAAGACCAGGGATGATGCGGTTGGCTCTCGACATGTCGCTTATTCGTCATGCGCGGCCCGCGGGTAACTTCATACGCTCCTTCATACGCTCCATCGGCCAGACGCCACGCAGACGAAGCAGAGTGATGATGACGAACAGAGCGGGTCTAGCGCCAAAGTTTCTGATTCGCTGCACGGCGGCACATTTGTCTTTTGACTCTTTTGGGTTGTTCCCGAGTCCCCTGGCGTCATTGCCTCGGTGACTTGTTTACGGTTTGATGTCGATCTCTCCTTTTCTCCCCGACCGAAGCTATGAATCGGGCCCGAGCTAGTGGAAATCCATCGTCAGCAGGACTCAGTACAGCAGGACTCAGTTCAGCCTACAGCCTACCTAGGTGCTCGGTAAGTCGTTGCCTGTTTGGATCGACGACTGCATTGCAATTTGCTTGGGACGGACCGACAGTTGCCTTGATCCCATCCACACATGCCCATCCACACATGTCCATTCATCTGAAGTCTCATTGGGACGGAGATGCGGAAAGAAAATGTGGAATGTGAGACGGGGAGCTTCTCGATATGAAAAGGGGCCGCCACAGCTTATTAGGCGCCGCTGCATGGCTGGCCACGCTGACGTCGCCCGCCCCTCGGCCACTTCTGTGTGAGGCAACTTCTTGGCTTCAGCCCCCAGAATCGGACTTTGGCGTTTGCTCTCTACACGCCGAACATGGGAGCCATGGACGCCTCGTTCATCTCTTTGGCTTCAACTCTTGTGGTTATAACTTGAGTTGTCGCCGCCGGCCTCCATCTCTCCGTTCAGGCTCGATACCCTCATTCCGGAATCGACTTTCACGTTGAAGCTGTCTCACTCGAGTCGCCACCCGCATTTTTCCCCCAGGGACAGGGACGCTATTCGACAAGGCTAGTATTCCTCGACAGATAAAGCCTGGTCTGAGTCTCCCACGTTTTTGCGCAGTATTCTGCCTTCTGCGCCATGCGTGTTTCGGCGATTGGTGCCGCGGCGTCATTATGGTTTCTAAGCACAGATTGCTATGCTGCTACTGCTCGTGATGATGAAAGAGTCGCCATCAGCGGCTTTTCCAAGGCTATAAGAGGAGATGGCTTCCTTGCGGTTCCTGTAGGCACAGTTCAGCGGCCGGCTGGTCAGAAAAGAGATGCAAAGGCCTACGAAGACAAGTTATACAATATGAACTTCTTCTACGCCACAGATGGTGAGTCTATTGTAATGCCTTTTGACTTAATTGAACCCAACCCCCAAGGACATGGAACGTGATTTATGTAAATGATTTTCTCGAGCTGGTGACGACTACACAAATTGGTGCTGACACCTGGATTTTGAAACCCTTTCACTACATGACAGTCGAAATTGGCGATCCTCCACAGAAAGTCACCGTGTTAGTTGACACGGGCTCGAGCGAGCTCTGGGTCAATCCCGACTGTCGAACGACAAAAACTCGACAGCAATCAGAGCAATGTGTGAAATTTGGGAAATATGACCCCCGAAAGTCGTCCAAATCCAACGGACCCTCAGGAAAAGAGTCGCTCAAATACGGTGACCCATCTGACAAAAGCACCCTGACCACGGCCACCATTTTATACTACACGGACACTTTATCACTAGGTGGCGCCGAAATCTCAAACCAGACGTTTGGCGTTGTGTCACAGAGTCAAGGCCAGTCGCAGGGCCTCATTGGCCTCGCGCCCGACCTGAAGGCTGGTTTCGACAGCAATAAACCGTACCGATTGCTGCTGAGCACCATGGCCGAGGAGGGCGTCATTGCCAGTCGTGTATACTCGCTCGACTTGCGCCATACCGACAGCATGTACGGCGCCGTCATCTACGGAGGACTGGATAAGAGCAAGTTCATCGGCTCTCTGGAGAAACGACCGATCGTAAAGGGCATCAAGGGCGAGTACCGCCTGGCAGTTGAGCTGAGCACTGTAGGCGTATCGACAACAACGTCATCCAGCGTCAAGGTACAAGGGCGAGACAGCAACTTCATGCTCGATTCTGGCACAACCATTAACCGAATGCACTCCTCTGTGGCCCTGCCCATCCTGCAGGCTCTGGGGGCTAAAGACGACGGGGAGGGTTTCTTCCAGGTGTCCTGTTCCTTGCGAACGTCATCAGGTAGTGTCGACTTTGGCTTCGGGAGCAAAACCCTCCGCGTCCCGCTCAAGGACTTCATCTTGAGCTTGGACAAAAACTCGAAATTGTGCTATGTAGGCATGGCCATTACGACGGATCAGCAGATTCTGGGCGACAGTGTCTTGCGGGCGGGTTACTTTGTCTTTGACTGGGACAACAAGGAGGTGCACGTTGCTCAGGCGGCGGATTGCGGCAAGAACGACATTGTTGCAGTGTCGTCGGGCAAGGATGCCGTGCCGGCGGTGACGGGGAACTGCAAGGAGAATGATGCCGAATTTACGGGAGGAAGCCCGGTAAGTCTCGCCATCACTAACCCTTGTCTCATACACTACTATTCCACTCGGGTCTGTCCCCGAATAGTGGCACGAGGTGAAAGTAGCATGGAGTAGAAGACCGATGCTGATTCGTGATGACGCAGGTAACGCGCACTCAAAGCGAGAGCTTACCGACCCGAGCACACACGTCGGTGTACACGGTAACATCGTGCCCGCAGTTCGAACGGAATTGCGTGGTCGGCGAGGTAACAACACAACCGATTCCGGCCGCAACTGAGACCGCCAAAGCGGATAGCGGCGCGGGGCTCCGCTATACGGCGCTGAGTGTCGTCGGACTGTTGGTGATGGCATCTTTGACGACAGGATATAATATTTGGTAAATAAGCGTAGACATGATTTACACGGGCGGGAACAGACCTTACATACAAACTACATGTATATCGTAAATGTAATACACTAGATAGGCTCTTAGCGCCAAACGTACAGACAATACAGGTAATAGCTATTAGAAGGCAATGCCCGTAGTTGGTGAGAAAAAGTTTCAGCGGTGCTGTTATATATTCCGGGACAAGTCATTTGATTGGCCAATTCACCCGGGCCCGGGCCGGGGCAGCGGCTCGGCACGTCAGGCACGGGGGTTCCCCGGCGCGGGGGTAGCGGAGGATACCGATCATCTAATAAACGAGGCATGGTCTAGTTTTCCCGGCGAGATGCATCCTTGTCGCCACCTCAACCATCCACAATTTTCTTTTTTTTTCAGTGCAGCACTGGAGACGCTTTACTTGTCCAAATATTTAGGCGGTTCCTGCTTCAGTTCTTCTGTTCATTTCCTCTGTTCTCCCCGCGATGAAGTCCAAGATTGACACGATAGTATTCATCGCCACGTCGCAAGATGGACATGTAGCTCTAAAAAAAAAAAAACAGCGGTTGGCACGATCAAGCGCTCATGAGTCATTTCTGTACCCGCCTTTCTTTGCTCTTTGCTGCCGTCAGTAGGGCCTAGGCAGCTTCTCCCGCCTCACAATTTCCGCGCTGTGACGACTTCAAGATTGTCATATTAGCAAGAGATAGAGAGAATCAGGGATGCTGAAATTTATGGGTATGATTGCACCTCCTTCCTGCCTCTTTTTTGCGATTGAACATGAACACATTCGGTGGTTCCCGCAATGTTCTATTCCAGAATCTACGCCCATTCGCCCATTTGCGCGAGAACTGCCTTCAGTACCTTCCTTACATTCCTTCAACAGTGGGAGTGGATGATTCCGTGCTTTTCCCCGCCTCGGCATGATAATTGGTCATGGCATCCATAAGAAAAAACACAAATGGTCAGGATCGTGATGTCAGATCGACTGCCCAGTGCCCACTGCCTCTATGTTATACTCAGGAGACAGCGGTTCGCAACTTCGCATGCCCGTGTAAAGAAAATACCGGAGAGAGTCGAGACCGTCACAGAGGAGGAAGAATGAGGGGAATACTGAGGGGGAGGGTCCTCAAGTCTTGAATATTCCTAGAATCCCATTAAAATCTCAAGAGAATTACTCTGATCTTGTAACCTTGTTTGCTTGCCTCTTTGCTACTATTTCTAATTTATTTCTAATTTTCTACCTGGAAGTATGTTACAAAAGCGAATGTAAGAGCATATATAAAAAGCGAACGTTTATACGTCTGTACAGTATTATCTCCTCTTACGCTCTGTTATTCTTGCAGAGGTTCGAAGAGAAAATGATGAAGAACAGGTGAGTAAGGGAAAAGGTTTCGGTCAATTGACGGATATTGTGAGGATTCCAACAACTCTTGTCGCAGGGTATATAGGGGCATGTAAAGCACAGAACAGTGGCCAGACGGCTGCGCCCACTCTTTTGTGCAACAACTCTATATCTGTTCCATACCAGCGACCAGTCGGAAGTCCCAGTTTCTGCCATACACTTTGTCACGACCTGTGCGGCAGGGAGTGGCAATGCACTATATAACCTCGATCAAGCTGCAGACGTGCAACTTGGTCACTTGACCTTTTGGGCGGAACGGGTGGTTATGCGTTTCTCACACACTTTTTCGTTTCTCCTCCCATCTTTCCACATCTTCTATCATTCTTGCTCAATTCCCGGCTTCTCTCAAATCCTCTAACGCTGCATTCCAACATCGTCTCAAGAGTTCAGAGTCTAGTCTGTCCTCTGTCCCAGCTGGCAGCTTCTATCCCCGTCCTGTTCTGTTCTTCGTCCTATCTCGATACCATCCTTCCTTACCCGACACACCAAGCAACACAATGCCGATTCTCCCATCTGCCTCGGAGACAAAGCGACCGGAAAACTGAATACTTGTAATTGTCGTTACAAACTGCATGGGGTTCTCATTCATTGAGTCCGTGTCAGAGATTCAGGATGAAGCTCATGAACACCTCATCAACACTGCATTTCACAGTTCACCGCATCAATATCACATCGCGATATTATCATCAAAGCACATCAAACAGCATCCCAAGCTTCAGTTCCACCATGTTGGCACCAACTGGCAACCATCTCCTCCACCAACAAATATCTCCGCCGTTCGTACAGCCCAGGGCCCTCAAAGCTCACCCCTTCTTCCGACCGACGTCCTCTCGAGTCTCCGCGAGGAGTCGTCAATCGCCCCTGCCCCCTCTTAAGCCCATCACCAAATACCAACAAGCCCTCACGCGTCTCCTGAGTCCTGACCTCTTCACACACATTTATACGCGTGCTTAGCACAAAAGATGCATCCAGCATAGTGGCAGTCGCAGTAAGCAGGCTAGGACAGTAATAGGTACGCCCACCTAGGTACTCTACTCTCTACTCTCTAGTCTCTAGTCTCTATGTACATTTCGCGCCACGCTTTCCCCGCGCAGGCAGGCAAGACCACCCGGATAACCCCTAAAGCCACCAACGCCACCAACGCCCCCAACGCCCCCGACGAATCCTCCACCCCCAATGCAGATTGTCCGATTGGAAACGATTGATCTCCGTGTGTATGTACATCCAGCCAAGGTACCTTGGTAGCGTCGTGCTCATGATGATGAGTTATGAGTAGTTACGTACGATGGCTCAAGACATCCGTCTCGTGTTCGCAAACATGTACCCATGACCTTGCCTAGGTATGTATCCGAAAAAGTGGCTCCCCGTGGCGTCAACGCCTCCCAATGACCTATTGTGCGAAGAAGACTCAAGGTCTATCGTCTTGGGGTATTGGGGCCAGGGCTCAGGAACGAAGGGGGCTGTGTAAATAGGGGCGCCGGGCGGGCGATGGACGATTTGAGAAGCTGTTATGTTTATTTTTGGGATATGTAGGAATCAGGATTGGTAGCGCGAGATGCGCGAGAGGAGGCTTTAGGTTAGGATGCTGTCAGTGTCACCTGTGTTTAGCAGGGATTTTTCCAAGGTTGTGTTTCTGTTTCAGGAAGGGGGGGGGGGGGGACCGAGCACCCGGCACCTGGAGGCTGTGTGGTGCGGGAGTCGCGTGGACACTTGAGGGGGGTTGATCCTTCAGGACTCAGGAGGTGAAGGGGAGGGTGAAGATGGCAAGTGGGAAGGCCAGAGCTAGACAGACTAGGTAAGGTAAGGCCAGAAGGTTTTCGGGCCAGAGACTCGCCAGAATCAGAGTGATCATGGGACTCAGTAGTGGAGTGGAGGAGGAGGAGGAAGGCTGAGAGTGAGACTGACGAGTCAACTGACAACTGTCAACATAGAAGATTGGGATGTATCGAGTTTTAAGCTATTGCTGGTTATTGTCATCTCGATTGCACTGCTTATCTTTGCAGGAGGAGGCAGTTGGTAAATGTGATGTGTTCGAAATGGTGTGAGGTGTTGATGATCCAAGATGGAAGTCTGCCTCTGAGGTGATGTTTTGCGACTGCTATGGGCAAATGCTGTCCAACTTCGCAAATTCTACATCCCAAGCTGTTGTTTTGGCAAATTGTATTATGCCTTTAGGACTTCAGATTGTATCGTGTGCAAGAGTCAACAAGGTAGCAGCTTCAAAGTTGTAAGTAAACAATTTTCAATTTAACACAAGTCGCTCTGCTCTGCAAGGTCTCAAATGATGAGAAATGCTAATAAGTTACTCTCATCCATTTTCTAACACATTATGTACCAAACCCAACCAAGCAACCAAATAGAACAGGGAAAAAAAATTCTAAAGGAGGCAGTACATTACACAACAACCCTGTCCCAACCGAGTATGTATCCATCCGTGCGAGAAATATTATACAGATACACATAAGGCCAGAAATAAAATTACCAGGCATTACTTCTTTAACGCAGCCTCCTTCGTAATTGAATCTCTGCCAGAATTAGACTCCTCTTCTGTAAGATGCTTACAGAGCAGCGATGAAAGCAACGGCGGCAATCATCATGCCGGCGCCAACGCGGCCAGCACCAGCCGTCACGGGCACACTGCCAGTTGGGTTAGCACCAGGGGTGTAGGCACCAGTACCGCTCGCAGCAGGCACAGTGACGGGCTCGTAGCCAGGGGCGTTGCCGCCAGGAGAGCCAGCACCAGGAGAGCCAGCACCGGGAGAGCCAGCACCGGGGGAGCCAGCTCCAGGAGAGCCAGCACCGGGGGAGCCAGCTCCAGGAGAGCCAGCACCGGGGGAGCCAGCTCCAGGAGAGCCAGCACCGGGAGAGCCAGCACCGGGAGAGCCAGCACCGGGAGAGCCAGCACCGGGAGAGCCAGCACCAGGAGAGCCAGCACCAGGGGAGCCAGCACCAGGGGAGCCAGCACCAGGGGAGCCAGCACCAGGAGAAGAACCGCCGGGCGCATTAGTGTAGCCGGTAGGCGTAGCGGCAGGCATGCTGGGCAGGGCGCCGACAGGGGCCGTGGGCTGAGGAGCACCGGCGGCGGGACCAGTAGGCATAGCGATTATAGGAACCGTTACAACGGCAGGAGGACCGGCACTGGGACCAGAGTAAACCACAGTGGTGTAAGGAACATTGGTGATGCGAGGCGTGCCGGTGACGGTGATGATCTCAATGATGGGGTTGCAGCCAGTGGCGATGGCCGGGTTCTGGGGAATGTACTGTCCGCACATGCCCTGGAAGAAGGAAATGGCCTCGGAGATGACGTTGTCGTTCTCGCCGTGGGCGTAGATGCAGTTGAAGACGACGTTGACGAAATCCTTGTTGGGGCAGTAGCAGGCAGCGTCCTTGTTGTCCTTGCACTTGGACTTGAGCTCCAAGAAAGTGTTGAGACATCTGGGGACAACATGGGGGGGAGAAGAAGATTTGTCGCCGGGCGTGGTGGGCTGGGGCTTGTCACCAGTCTGGATGGTGGTCATCGCTCCAGGGACAGTAAGATAGCTAGTCTCGGTAGAAGAGCAGGCGTGGCACTCGGTAGAGCTGACGCCGGTGGGAAAGGTGTCGGTGTTACCAGGCTGAGTGTTGGTGCTGGCTCCAGGGACGCCGGTGGCAAAGGTGTCGGTGTTACCAGGCTGAGTGTTGGTGCTGGCTCCAGGGACGCCGGTGGCAAAGGTGTCGGTGTTACCAGGCTGAGTGTTGGTGTTGGCTCCAGGGACGCCGGGGATGGTTTGTTGGCCAGGAGTGATGCCGGTGCTGGCTCCAGGGACGCCAGGGATGGTTTGTTGGCCAGGAGTGATGCCGGTGCTGGCTCCAGGAACGCCGGGGATGGTCTGTTGGCCAGGAGTGATGCCGGTGCTGGCTCCAGGAACGCCGGGGATGGTCTGTTGGCCAGGAGTGATGCCGGTGCTGGCCCCAGGAACGCCGGGGATGGTCTGTTGGCCAGGAGTGATGCCGGTGCTGGCTCCAGGGACGCCGGGGATGGTCTGTTGGCCAGGCGTGTTGTCGGTGCCGGATCCGGGATGGCCAGGAGCGTTGTCCATGTCGGGAGTGGTGGGAGTGGTGGGAGCAGGAATGCTGCCAATAGACGAGAAACCAGAAGCAGTCAGGGTGCCGGGGATGGAGACCTGGCCAGGGGGAGGCGGGGAGCCACCGCTGCCGCAGTGCCATGAAATCTTGTGGCAAGAGATCTTGCAGGTGCTCTTGCTAGTCGAAGGCTGAGAGGGGTAGACGATCTTCACCTTCTTGGCACCACCGCACTGGTTGTTGATAATGGTAGAGCCACCCTTCTTGCAGTCGGCAAAGTGCTTGCAAATGCTGCCATCCTGCATGTTGTAGTGGAACTCCAAGCGGACGTCAAACTCAGTAGACAGGTCGATGCTGCCAATAGAGAAAGCATCGACACCAGCGTGGGAACCGAGACCAATGTCGAGACCGCCATGCAAGGGGCATAGACCGGAAATGATCTTGGCAATTTTGCCGAAGGTACGGCCCTGAAGCATACCGCGGGTAGAGGCCTCGCAGTTCCAGCCACCACCGAATTGGAAGCCAAGGTACTTGTCAAAGCTGCCGGTGGGGAGATCTTGGAAGTCCCAGCCCTTCTCCTGCTCCGGGGTACACTGGTTGTCGATATTGTGAGGCGTGTTGAACGATGGGGCGTGGGTGAAACCGGAGCCGAAGTCGAAAGAAGAGCCACCGTTGATGCCGGCACCTACGCTGACACCTCCACCGACACCTCCGCCGACACCTCCGCCGAGGCTACCTCCGCCATGAACACCGACGTTAGCGCCACCATGGAGGCCGGCACCGAGGTTACCGCCGAGAAGACCATTGAGTAGGCCGAAAGTTGCAGCAGCTTGCTGAGCGCCAGCAGCGGCTACCGCAAGGGAAAGAGTGTTATGCTTCATTTTGAGAAGCGTGATATTACTGTAGATACTGAGTGTGGGGTGCGTGCGTTGAACGTGATGTCAGAAACCAGTTGTGAGATCAGATCTAAGGCGAGCGGACGCGTCAAAGGAAACGAATGACTTTGAGCGATGTGAGAGAATGTGAAAAAAGATGACAATGTCTCCCAAATGGAAACCGGGCACAAAAAAAAAAGGTGCTGAACAAAAAAGGATACGGAACAAGAGGAAACAGCAACATCCATGGTGGGAGATGATGGCATATATACGTCCCGGGCCATGAGAGTCTAGTGCGCCATTCTGTGTTAGCCCACTCCCCAATGCTCAATGTATCGATCTTCTCCAGACTTCTTGTTTGGGCCACTCACTCTACAAACTCTTGTTTTGGCCTTTTCCACCAGTGGGCATCTTTTCGGAACTCCCTCTCGCGTTGGCAATCCGACGATAAATTGCACACCCTCCCGATAGCCCATATCCACGAATGGGCTAGCCAACGGAGGGGGCTGTGCACGCAGCAGTGGAAATCGAGGTACGGACCATGATGGGCGCGGGGTATTCGCTATGCGAGAGGCTCACAGGGCGCACGGCGGCGGCGTTGAGCGAAAGGTTTGGAGTAAACGGTGGTGAAGGTCAAAGATGCGTTGACTTGCCCGTCTAAGCGCTGTCTGTTGGTCCAGACACACCTCCCGGACTGCCACGCCCTCGGGTCCCATAGCGCCGGTGCGACAAGACAGGGGCGGAAAGGCGGCCTGAGCTGAGGAGCAGATGTCGAGCATCGTGGACGGGAATGGGCAACGGAGAGGTCAAGAGTGGAGGTTGGAGACGAGAATGGAGGATGGAGAGTGGTTGAATCGGTGCGTCCCGGCTTTGTCAGCCGGCTTTGGTGTTGGTTTTAAGACAACCCCGGTTTCCCTTCGCTACGTTGCCCACGACCAAGTCTGCGGTAGCAGCGGGGCCGTCAGCGGCAAGGCGCCCGAGCAACCAATGATGTGCTCATGCTGTCATTGACCTAGCCGGCTGCGGCTCAGGTACCCCCCCACTCACGCAACTAGGCCATCCCGAGGACGAGACTCTTTTCCCCTTTTCTATCTGCCTTTTAGGCCTTGTCTGCGAGCTTGCTTTTTTCCTTCTTCGTGGCAACTCCTTCTAGTTGTCTACGTAGTTCGTATCGCCGTAAAATAGAACTCGCTGCGTAATTCAGTCCAACACGATGCGCCCACGGGATTAGAATGAATAGCTCGGCGGGGGTCGATTTGCGACTTCGCAACTTCGTTACTTCGGTAATTGCGCAGATATCTCCACGCGGTGGGCGCCGCACGAAAGCACGCTGCAGAATCAATGGGCAGCCATTCTAGCCTTCTTGTTTCACGAATCGCAACGAAGCAGCGAGATCGTGGAGCCTGTTTCAACGGCTGTGCGTCCGGCTGAAGTCCTGACTCCTAACACAGGAGCGCGCATGTAGAAGGAATCGACAGTTGGACACCAAAAGCTCCGAATGGCTCCATTGTTTCGCGTCATAGCAGGTCATGATTTTCGCTGTCGAAACCAGGAAGCACTCGCTGGCTGGTTTCAGGATCATAAAGCAGATTCCGCCAGTTTGAGGCCAGTGTGAGAGAGGCGACTCCGTGGAGCCGGCGCTGTTTGAGGTTCCGGCAGCATGAAGTACACGTCACGACGCGCATGAACGCGCGAGTACGAAGCCCCTGTAGGAAGCCTCGCGAATCCAAGAAACACGATGTCTGACATGATGGGACGAACGGTGCTCAGCCCTACGAAGCCACGAGGCTATCATGCGTACTGCGTGCTGCATGTCTCGTCTTGTCATGACAGAAAACGTGGTGGTTCACTTGCCAGACCGTGTGGCTGAAACCGTGCACCACGAGGGCGCTAACTTTGCCATTTATGATTTGCCAACTGCTAACCGCCACTGCCAAGTGCCTGACAGCCCGACTCGTCCGGCCCCACGTGCAGCAGCGGCTACAAATGCCAATGGCTCCAGCCACAACTCGCCGGCTCTGTCCGTGCGCACCGGCGCCGCGCCCGCCACCAGTATTTATCCTGTCAAGTCTTCCGGTAGGTGCATATACATACCTTGTACGGAGTATGTAGTTGTACATATATATACGACTTGTGCGAGGTCGCGTGCATACAGAAAAGTGGGCACCAGGGCGTGTCCGTGCGACGACAGATCGACGCCCGTAATCCGTACCTGTCTTCGACTCCCTCATATTGGCAGAAGCCGTCTCGCCATGACCGTCCGTCGCACAGCATAACTAGAAAAGCCATCGCTTCGACACCAAATTGCTGCATCAGTGCCCTCTGATACTTGGGCCGCACCGCATGGGCGATAGCCGTCCCGACGCCCACTTTCACCGCAAACAGGAACCACAGGCAGGCACCACGATTCCTCCCGGCAAGCACAATATACGCCCAGCACGAAACACGAACTACTGCATAGATGCATCCTGATCCCTCCTGATCCCTCCTGATCCCTCCTGGGTAAGCACAAACATCAAACGCCAGGATTCGGGAACTCAGGCACACGATCTACAACAGTTCTTGTCGAGCTGAAAGGGATCGATAATGCCATTTCAAGAGGCGCTTTTTTTTTTGGTTCTACTGTTCTCCACATCTCTTTTTTTTTCTTCACTCCGCAAGCCAGGTATCTCGTGTGTTTGTTATTTGTGTGTGTTTTCTTTTTGGTTTCATATCAACATTGACTACGGGGATGGGCTTGGTTTCGGCTGTTTCTTGGGCGTGGCCCACCTAACTATAGTGCAGCTCATGACTTGCGTATGAATAAGGCACGTCATATTTACGCCAGCCATTTACGCCAGCCACTCCGTAAATTGAGCATCATGAAATGCAGGTACCGTCACAGAGTACGTTCCAACTCTATCATGTTCCAATCACACACAAATCATAGACCCGCCCGCCCAGCAATACACCTTCCACATTTCGCAAAAGGACCCCCCCCCCCCCTACGCCAGCAATTACACATTCGTAATTAGCATTGAGTCGTATCACAAAAAGGAAAAATCAACATACATAATTACATGCGCAAAACAAAGATAGTGCGAGGTACATATGTACATACATTGCACTCCGAAGAAAAGCCCCACAAGTCGATCTCCCCACTCAATAGCAAACCCTGCACTTTACCGCTAATACAACCCTAATAAGTAATTTACCCGGTTCCAGGTCCACCCCAAATATAGACATGGCTTATTTGCTTTCCCTCGCCTCGTTCCGCACCCTGTCTAAAGCCGCGGCTCCAGTTCCGGCATGTGGGACCCTGGTATCGCAGGGTATATAGGGGTAAACAAAAGCACATCAGAGAGGCCAGACGGCTGCGCCCACTCTTTTGTGCAACACCTGGGCTTGAGGCTTGAGCTGCTTGGCTGGAGTCTGGACCATGGCGAAGAATTACTGGGGTCCGGGGACTCGGGGTCCGGGGATCACGCCCGATGCTTGACGACGCTCCTATGGAGTTAGATGGCATGTTTTTGCTTCAGATGTTATGTGTGAGGTTGCATACACACGTATGACTTGAACAGAGTACGGAATAAGTAACGGACATTATGCGTTGTGATAGGTATATATGTCAGTTATTTCTCTTGGGCTGCCCCAGAGTACCTACTGATCGGGCACTGCGAATCGAAATGGTTAAAACATGTACTCGGGCACTGCGAGTTATGAATTCAGAATGGCAGACACACAAGCTTCGACATTTTGAATGTACATAGGTACATATCTGACACCATGGCAGTCTAGGCGTAGCCTGTATGTATGTAATCCATCCCACGGGATCAGTGAACCAGTGACGGACATCCACTCAGGAACCAGAAAACAAAACATAACATCACCCAGTGCTACACAACGTGAATCGCCAGCAATCACGGCTGGCCAAAATCTCTTCTTTCAGTATGTATCTCTATCTACTCACTCTCCCGCCCTCATCTTCCGCAGCCTCTCCTCAGCAGCCCTCGCCCGCCTCTCTCTCTCCAGCTTAACCCTCATCTCAGGCGTCAAGCCCCTCCACTCCTCCTCACGCACCTCCTGCGCAGTCTTGGCTATAAGACCCCCAACCACACTCCCCTTGGGCTTCTTATCCGCCACAGGAACAACAACCTTACTACGCACCCTCTCTTCCTCAGCCTTTCGCCTCTCAGCCTCCTTCTTGTCATTTGCACTCCGCTCCCGCTCCTCCCGCTTCTCGGCCTCGACCTTGGTCATGCCTGCGGGCACCTTGGCCAGCTCCCACGCCCATTTCTCTTCGCCTAGTTCCGAGCGAGCCACCCGAAAGGCATCACGGGTGCATCGATCACCGGCCAACTCAAAGGGCGTTTTCCCGTCCTCGTTCACGACACACGGATCGGCGCCTGCTCTCGATAAGAGGCCTAGCACTAGAGGTGCTGAATTCTGCGAAGCAGCCAGGTGGAGGGGCCGCGGCGCGTGGTGGTTCTGCTCCAGGGGTTGAAAGACAAACTCAGCCGTGAGCTGGTTTTTGGTGAGGTAGGACAAGAGCGCGGGGAGTTTGGACCGCCGTATGAAGGCTTGCAGCTGTGATGTGTGCAACAAGGCCGTCTCTTCCTCTTCGGACCGCTTCGGCTTAGCAGGTTTTGGACCCGACAACGGTTTCGGAACTGGGTGGGCGTCCTCTTTGGCTTCTTCAACGGGCAGCATCTCTCGGGCCTTTAGACGGGTCAACTCGATAAACGATCGCATGAGCTCGTTTTGAGTAGCCCGTCTGGTGTTGAACGGGAAGCCGCGTAGACGCGTGTCATTCGGCGTTAGGACTGGGTCTTCGTACGGACCAAAGAGAGTCCTGCGGTTCGTCTGCCCGGTCGCACGGACGAAGAGCAGTTCCGAAGTATCTAGCAGAGGCTTCCAGTCGCGAAGCAACGCACGCACATCATCCACCAGCGCTTGCTCGTTGTACCGTCGCAGTGTAGACCCGGCGGAGTGAGCGGCCCCCTTGGCATTATCGTTTGCCGATTGCGAACCACCCTGCTTCCTCCGCGTAGTGTAGCGATGGAATGTCTTGTGAGCCAACACAGTGGCCTCTCGGTTCATCGACGAGGCTGTTTTGGCCGCGCGAGGAGCCAGAGACACCACCATGGCAGCAAAGTGCCCGCCGCCAATCATGCACAAAAAGATATGTGGTCCCTCGTATGCGATGGGCGGTAACGTCCCATCTTTGCTTGGCCTTGGCACTGATATTGGGGCGACTTGCTTTTTCCGCAACACATCAACCATGTCTAAGCTGCTCTGCTCCTCTTCGGTCAAGATGGCGCGATATAGGCCAAAGTAGTGATTCTCGGGCAGCATCGGGGAACTGAACCAGATCAATGGTTGGATTCCCCGGCGCTTCCGCCTCGGACTTGTGCCACTGGAAGCATCCACCTCCGTGTCCATGTATTCGCTCTTTTTGCCTGCCAGGCGAGCTTGCTTCTTCAAGAGCGCCGTCAAGGTAGATTCTGGTTTCCCATCTTCGCCGGCGTCGTCTTCTTCCGAATCATCCGAGTCAGAGCCAGAAAGCGACTCGTCCAGATTCCCCATCAGCTTTTCGAACTCTTGTTCCGACACAGGCGGTTGCTTGCGCAATTTTTGCTTCAGATTGTAGAGGTGCAGGTCTGACTTGCGATGACTCCGTTGGTCTTGCAATGACGTGAAGGAAAGTCCACACAAGGAGCATGACTGCGGGCCGCCGACGTGGCTCTCTGTAGATGATGCATCTGGGCTTGTTTCTGTTGACTTCCGCGACAGGTCCTCCTCGTCGTCCAATCCTGCTGCATAATCGGAAGCGGCCTTGGGAGTCAGGCTGTCGAGCACATCGCTTGGTAGATCGTAGACTGAAAGAAAACGGGTCGTTAGCTTAGGCCAAAGCTAGGCCAGATGCGCTGATGTCTTGTAGAACGCACTATAATGCGGCCGACGCAAAACGGCATCTGTCGCTGTCGCCATTCCGAGAGGTTGACTGGCGAGGATGATGGGTTGGGGAGTCGGGCTGTATGGATTCGTACGCTGAGGCGAAACTGATTCAGAGCGAAGATGTACGGCTTTGTGACGGACCCTTTATAGACTGGACTGAGTTGGCGGGATCGGCGCTGGAAGCTTCAATGCTGGATGATGCGAGCAAGACTTGACTTGACGTTGAGTCATTCGGGCGGCACAAAAGTGACAAAGCTCGAGCCTCAAGCAGGCACGGCCCCACTCCCACCCGTTTGGTTTGTGGTTTGTGACGCAGCTTCAATTCTCGCCATTTCTGCTGTTGGGCAGCGGACTACGGTCCTGCTGATGTCACCTATCGGACTCATCTTGGGCAACGCAATCGAGATGGTTTAATCGCTTTGTCCATGTTTTCGCTTGTCATCGTGCGCCGTTATGACATCCGTCTCCTGAGGAACCTTCTACATATACCTGAGTTCGGATGCGCGCCAACTCAACTCACGCGACATAACCCTTCGATTCTTCTCCTGCCAAGCCACAGACCTCATGCCTCAACATCCGGTCTCACCATCAATCTCACCAGTCTCAAAGGGTAGCATCGTTCTCAACAAATGGATTCAAGTGGGAACCGGACTGTCTTACCAGGTTCACATCTCGTGTCTAAGCACCAGACGTGTGACGAAATGCAATGCTGCCGTGCAGCCAATGCTCTTCCCTGATTTGTTTCATTGGCTTCATTTTGCTGTCTCTTGTTTTGCATACTTTTCGTTCTGCATATACACTGAAATCCCGCCTTCTTTTTGTGCGATGTCACGTCCTTCGTTTCTTTGAACCTCATTCGTTCCAACTTCCCACCGCCCGATAAAATCCCACTTCATTTCTCCGAAAACATCCACGACTGATCTCTGGCAGCCGTTCAAAGACAGTCGGCAAGGCCTGACGGCAAATCCTGAGACGAATAATCCCGTGATAGCGTTGCTGATCAGCCAGCTCTGTGCGACGTGGCCCATGAGAGGGTTTTCCATGTCACGGGAATGCTTGGCCTTCCTTCCATTACGTCTAGGGACTGATTAAGCTTGTAAACCCTTCTTCAACGAAGAAAAGTTTTAACGAGCTGATTGCCTTTGCCGTGCCATCCGTCGGTGGCATACGATTTCCATTTCTCTATCCCTTTTACATCACCGGAAGAAGACCCAGGTCTGGACCCGACACATCCATTAATGGCTGCTTCAACCAACAATAGACAGGCCAGAACCTTTTTCCGCCGAAATTCGCGAGATCTGGTGTCGAAACAATTCGCATCTCCGAGCTGTCGAGAAAGCGGCAGGAGCTCAGGCAGTGAGCCCGAGTCCAACTACGCAACGTATCCAGCCGTTTGAATAGACGCTGATATGCTGATGGGAAAGTAGCTACATTACTAGAGTCTCGAAAGTCCAGTTCCTGGCACATGACATATGGACTCGCGAATTCTTCTCCTGGATTGAACGACGTTTACGGCATGCCAGAGGAGGACCAGTCGTCGCTTTCCATTTTGGCCTGCCTCAGTGAGCGACGGCTCCTCTCGCCTGGTGGAATCGGCGTACGCCTGATACGACTTGGTTTCACATCGTAGTCGAGCTCCCTCGTCAGCTCACCAGATGGTGTACAGGTAGGCCTACCACCAAAGATTTCTGTCTTTAGACGTGCAGCAGTTGGCACGACAGCAAACTCTACACTCAGACAGAGGAGTGTTCTGCCCATGGCTGTCTTCATCGGAACGTAACGCGGGTCCGTCAGTCGCATCTTACTCTCTCAGAGGAGGGATGACTTGAGAATCAGACGTGAGCTGTCGAGCTTGATTGGAGCTGTAGTTAGTGCTCTGTGGGTAGGTAGTTACCAAATCTACATACATATATACGGAGTAACTATACTGTACATACCCATACTGTATATCTACATGATACAACGATACCTATGTACCCGTACATGGCACTTCCTGACACGTACATATGCATGCATACTCACACAAGGATACCTAGGTACGGAGTACTCCGTACATCTTGCACATAATAGACATGCCTGTTAATTGCATGCACTTCAGACCAAAGCGGGGACCCTTGTCCAGCTGAAATTTTATCGATCTATGTACCTATGAAGTACCTACATAGCGCAGGACTTTTGGTGCTAGAGCCTAACTAGAGCTCCCATGCGGTAAATCTATCACACAATCTCTCACACAATGCGCCGAGATCGATGATGCCATGTACTCTGTACTCCGTACTGGTTGTGAAAACCTCCTGCAGGAAAAGATTACGCCGCAGAGAACGCAGCGCGGCTGTGCGCGCTAATCCTCGCTCCTACTATAATCCGACCCTGGCAAGAAACCCACACGAGCTTCTTCGACGCCATGACGTAACGTCCCTGCCGACCGCCTCACAACTCACATGCCCACTTGCCTGAAACAAGAAACTAAACCGCCAACTACGTACCTAGGTACTTGGTCTTCACCAGACCCTTGTTTTGCCCCTCTCCCGGCATGTACAATTCACGACGTAATCCAATTGCAACATTTCTCCTTCGAGTACATATTTCGCCTCCTTTCCATTCGCAAATCGTCCATACCCTTCTTCTCTTCCAGGAATCCGGTACGATCTCGAGCGGTTTTCTCAAGGCGATTTGTCAACTACCTAACATATCATATAAACCCCAGCGTAGGTAGTTAACCTCCGCCAGCTCGGGACTTCCTCCCGAAAAAAAAAGACAACAAAACAAACATCACAACACCAATACTGCCTAAGCACGATGGATCTCTTGAAAAAAGTCACAGACGGTCTAGGTGGAGGCAACAATGGCGACAACAAGACGGAGCACATCAAGAAGGATAATACCAACAGCGGGAACAACCAGGACAGCCCCGGCGGCATGGCCGCGTTGAAAGAGAAAATGAATAGTGCGGCTGGGGGTGGACAACGAGGGGAGCAGAACGAGGATGGCCTTGATAAAGGTGTGTAATGTACCCCATCTCCTACCACGAATACCCCACAACCCCTCCCCTCCCCTCCCCTTCCCCAAGATGAGCGAATGGAAAAGAACAGCTGGCAGTGGAACAGGCGAACTTGCCAGTCCAGCCTGCTCATCCCGCCAAGAGCCATAGTACCCAATGAATTATACCCAACGAGCCAACGCCATGGATACATAAAGATGCACTAAACTAACCCGGAACCCGTCTCCAGCCATCGACTTCGTACAGGAGAAATTCCTCGGCCAAGGCGACCAGAGCAACGAATCTGCCGCCGAGCAGGCCAAAGATGAGGCCATTTCCGATTTCATTCGCGACAAGTACAAGACAACCACCGGCAAGGAGTTCTTCATCGCGGACAAAGACAAGAAGTTTGGGCTGTAGATGAAGGGCGTCTGAGGGGACTGGCTTGCTACGTATTCATTCATTGCATCGGGACGGGAACAGGGCCCAGGATATTGGGGAGCGTTGCATTGACGCAAAGAGGCGCGGTGGCATCGACTTAATAACCAGCCAAGTACCTCTACGTACACTCCCTACGACCATAAGTACTTGCACATACAATCACTACAACGAGGTGAACGAGGAGAGCAACTAAATATGAAAAAACGATGTCATGTTTTATCCAAGTTGACTACGCATATAGTTCTATCGACACAATTGATTCAATGCGTTTACTTCAACATCTTCTACGTGACGATTGAGAGATATGTGCTGATGAGTATCCACCACCATCAACTACAGCTCAGCCCGCGCCAGAAGAAATCCAATTTCATCATTATCGCCAGAGCAAAACCCAAATCAGATTACCTGTTCGATATCGTTCTTGGCGTCGCTCACTGTGTCGGAGGCCGGCCCCTCACCCTGCTGACTTTGCCCGGGATGCTGCGACAGAGCATTCGCTTGCGGTTATGCTGACCCGCCACCTGATTGTCTGCCCATGTGCCCGCCTCGGGATCCTGATGGCCGCCAGTACCCACGGTATTGGTCGCTTCCCTGACCTCCTCGAGGTTGCCCACCATTGCCTGACCAACCTCCATTGGACGGGCGATGTGAGGGCGATCCGTCGCTCGGGATTTCGGAAGCATTGCTGTGATATTGCGCGTAGCGGCTACCACTCCCCCTAGAGCCACCTCGCTGGTAATGGCCACGAGCTTGGCCATACGGTCTACCGTGTCCCCGCTGACCTGCCCGCGGCTTGCGATCCGCGTGGAATTGAATCTTGATGAGGGGATCTGTGGCCATGACATTCTGAGAAAGACCACATTTCACCAGCTCATTTTTATCAGTCGTCCAAACCTGGAACAGGTTGTCAAGTCTATGTATGTCTTTCAGCTCAGGAATCCACGATCGCACAAAGGTCCCACTCTTGTCATAATCAAACGCTTGTTTGACCGGATTGAAAGTGCGTGCATCTCCTCGAGGGTCGTTGCCCACACCCGACACGTATTGCCAATTCGCCCAATTGGAAGACACGTCATAGTCCACTAGCAGCATCTCGTACCACTCAGCTCCATATCGCCAGTCGATTTCCAAGTGTTTAGCGAGAAAGCTGGCCACGTTCTGCCGTGCCCGATTCGAAGTGTAGCCAGTCAGGTATAACTCGCGCTGGGAGGCATCCACCAAGCCCATCCCAGTCGTCCCATTCTTAAATCGTTCCAGAATTTCAGACACTGCAGCAGGTGGCGGATTTTGGTCTATAGCAGCCGCTTCCTCGCTTGGCGTGTTCCAGTTTTTTTGGTAAGATTTGTCATGGCGAAATCCAGATAGTCGGAAGAGTTTACGCCCAAATTTGGCAGTGCAGAGTCGCATATAATCTCTCCACAAAAGCTCGAATCGTACGCCCTTTGTCCCCTCATTTTCACCCTCGCCGTATCCGCGCGCATTCTTGTATTCGTCACCTTTGCCGTCTTCGAGTTTAAGAAGCTCTTCATGCACCTGCCTCGCTGTGATACATCCGAGTGACAGGTACGCAGCGAGCTTAGTGCTATAATCCGGACCTACCATTCCATTGCGCGTATCCTTGTATGAAGTCATAGCGCCAGACTTTGCCAGATAAATTACGCGTTTCCAGGCTTCTGACTCGCCTCCGACGAATGAGTGGCTGGAATTGATGACTTTAGGGGCGGGAGGGGGGTTAGCGAGTAGATTCACGAGCGGCTTAGCAAGCCTGTCGCAAAGATCGTCCAACGACGAAGCAGAGACGAAAGGGTGTGCTTGGTCGGGAATAGTGGACTGTGTTGGCAACGCCGGCAAAGACGATTTTTTTGGTCGCGGCAGCACTTCTCTCGGTTTCTCTCGAAGCGGTTCCTGAGCTTTGCGGTATGTCGTGAATACGTCAGGCAAGTCTTCGGGACCAGCGAGGCCAGTGTCGCGGCTGTCGATTCCATCCAGTCTGTGGTTAGTACAAAGTCACCCCGGAACGGCCAGATGACGGGGATGTGGTGACAAGCCGGCAGCAGGGAAAACTCACTCATCCACCAGGTACTTTTCGTCCTTCCAGATCTTGAAATCAATATCTCGCTTCGAACACAATGAGGCCATGGCCTCTTGTTCTTCTTTTTCCTCCCCGGACAGCTCCTCCGTCATCCAAACACTATTCACACTCGTCGCCGTATCCTTCATCTCCCCTATCAGATGCTCCACCACATCTTTGGTACTGCCGACCCTGATGAGCATACCGCTGCCCAGCTCTTCGTAAGTGGTTTTGAGATTCCAGACCGATTCGGCTAGGAACTTGGCTCGATGTGGTCCACATCGCCAGAACTTGCCGACCCGACTTAAAGCAGGAGGATAGGGTGAAGTGGCACCGTTTTTGAGAAAGCCGGAGATCTCAACCTGCTGAGCAGGGAATACATAGATCGGTAGAAGGTGTGTGAACCCATGGTCACTGACGGAAGCAAGATGGTGTAGGATTGGGTTATCGGCGACTCTCAGGTCACGTCTCAAAAGGTACACCAAAAGTTTGGTTCGAGTCATTTCTTCGTGTTTGTGCCGGTCGATCCCAAGTGTTTTGTTCCAAGACACAATTTTTCTTGGCTCCAGTCTTTGATGAGCTGGTCAATAAACTGGTGACGTTGGCCTGTCGCTTGAGGACAGTAGTGTACAGTGTTGGTAGTGATAGCGCTCCCTAGTCGTGGTGGTGCGGAACAAGTCGCAGTCTTCTGTATGGAGTGGAACACCTGGGACGTTAGGGGCTCTTTTCGGCCACTTTCGGGCTGCCTGATGTTGTGGGCGGTGGACGATGATGGCCCGCTTGTTGAACTTTTGGAGAATGTCTCAGAGGGTCCGAGGAACGAAAAAAAAACTGCTGGTAACGAAGTGTTCAAGGATCATCGGTAGAAAGAGAGCGTAATCGAAGAGAAGAAAATCAAAAATGTCCGGCCGGCTCGGCGCAGGCACCTGGGGTCCAAGGTAGACCAAATGATTTCAAATATAGCATTTGCAGGCTTCGGTGCGAGACGAATGATCCGTGGACAGTCCTTGCTTGAACAAAAGGCCCACACGGGTCTGGTAGGCAATAGATTCCAAGCTGCTCGAAAAAGGTCTGCAAGGTAGGAAGAGAGGTAGGAGGGAGAATTAACAAACAGAAAGCAGGAAGAAAGGCAGGCAGGAAGGCAGGAAGGAAGGCAGGAAGAGAAGAGAAAAATAAGGGCAGGATGGTAGTCAGGCCCTCCATGTTACTTTGAGTCTTTCCGTCCTCGACTCTGTGGACGGCGTGCTACTCATGCTCCATTGCTCAACGCTGGTACTTTAGAGTACATACATCGAAACCCCCAGACCTCCGTAGTCAACATAGCAGCAAAGGGTGGTGGAACGACGACTCTCGCGAAATCTCCATCCATCTGAGACTATACTCCAGTGAGACGGGAACTAATTAATTGCCCTTTTCCGGATGATGAGGTGGCACACACCACAGACACGACTCGTCACTCGTGAGACATGTGCCCGAAGTTTGTCGTGCATGATAGACTGAACGTTTTCTACGTGTTCACTTCCCTCTTTTCTCATCTTTTCTTCAGGTATCACCTTTTTCTAAGTTCTTTCTTCTGTCGCCTTTATTCCTCTGTCTCTTCTTTTGTTCCTTTTCTACGCACTTGTTGCGTGCGTCCTGGCTGCTTGTAAGTTGCGGCACTACATCTCGAAGCTGGTCATCGGTGACGTCTACTCGGTATTTCAGACGTGAACACGGAGTGCATACATGTGTAACTTTACTTAAGGTAGGTATGTAGACGGACACGCAGATGGGCGGGCGCAAGATCGATGACCAAGTCGATAGTCGAAGCCGGCCCCACATTGCCTAGATCGAACCAGCGACAAGTTACAACCAACCCACCCAGCCGAAGCAAGGTGCCGGGATTGGGCATAATGTAACTTCGTTTGTGTACTCTGTATGTACTCCGTACACAGTAGGTACGTGGCGGCTCTCAGCGATTGCTGTCTGTATTTCGCTCTGTCTGGGAGGAGATGGCACAACATGTAGTGTGATTGGTTCGCGCGAACACACAAACTTTTTTGTGCTGCCAGCCAGCCAGCTGTCAGGCAGCCGCGCGCTTAGCCACCCTGGGGGTCTGCATGTAGACTGTTTTGCAATGTGTGTAGCGATCCAGGTTGGCTTTGCTACATAACATCCTTTTGGCCATCGAGCTACCAGGTAAAATGGGAAGTCTACCAGGTATTATCATCAACGAGTTTCGTCTCAACTGCTTGAATCTACATGTACGTATACACAAAAAGGTACCTATGTAGGCATGTACCTACATATGTACCTACATATGTACTTATGCTTGGTACATATCCCACGATAGGAGCATATCTCCACCGCCGATTCTGGGGTGGAAATCGGGATCGGACGTAAACCTGCACAAGCATCTGTTGCCCATTGTTGATGCCACATCTTCTCATGCTTGCGCCGCTTCGTCGGGATGCCAGGCTGCAACAAACCATGGGCATCGACAGTGACGACCCGTCGACCTCATCGATATGTGTTGATGTCTGCAGTCTGATGAATATCGAATCCTGCGGACCCTTGAGTGAAGTTTGGAGTTTGAACAGGGCGAGTCTCCAATCCCCCGCATCACGCCGCTCTGCACACTTCCCAATTGGCCAATTCCTTTCAGGGGTCGATTAGATACACATTAGCCCGGCTCCCAATCGATCAAAGCTATGAATGATGATGTTAGCGCCATCATGGCACTTTGTCTACATGTATGTATGTACATACGTACCTACTCCGCACCGTACATAGTTATGTATCTAAATTTTCGAAATCTTGTCAGTCACGCCGTCATTGATGATACATACATAGCTACACCTTGAGGATTTAGCGTAAGATGCACAATCCGTGCGTCCTGCCTTGATCACAGCTCTAGTTTTTTTCGGTAATCAACGTTTTATCGGCACAAGCTACCTTTGTAGGTACATACATACAACTCAAATCGGGTCTTGAACTTAGATTTCCTTCGCGTGTCGTCAAACAGACGCATGCCCAGTCGTGCTATGCGATTGCTTGTACGAACAGATTGACAGAGCGAGTAGAAGCTTGGCCTGCATTATCACAGTCAAGGTCAAGGGCTGGAAGTATCTAGTGGACTGAAGAAGCATTGCATACAATAAATGTGAGGAGAAATACAATACAAACGCACAGGTTGGTAACGACTCACGGGGTAGAACGCGATGAATAGGTCGCACGTCTGATGAGTTGGAGTAGATGCTGTCATCTCCAGTGTGCGAGAGACGATGGCTTGAGCCATCCTGTTTTTCCTTCTGTATCACTGAAGATGATGAGAGGAACCGAAAGTGCAAATCGATGCAGAGTAGCGAACTCGTTTTCTGAAGTTGCAACGGCCGCAGCCCCGATTCCAATTCTTCTCCACTCTCAATTCACAAAACTCAACAACTCTTTCATGAAGTTGGTTGCCTACCTACCTTTCTGGCTTGTCAGAATTCATCCGCATCTAGGCACCGCAAGACTTGAAAGCAATCGACGCAATGGCCAATTCACATGCGTTCGACAAGTTGTACATACCTACCCCGAATTTGAAGCGGTCCGTGCCGGGTAAACTGTAAGGTCTATGCCGGACACGGCCTCTCAGTCGGCCCTCGGCCTCGGCACAAGCTTGAAGCGAGAAATGCGTGCCAATGGGCAATTGCCCACCAGTGACCACGCGGCTCCCACCGGCACTCAACATTGAAACTACCGGACCAGTGGACTTGAGAACAGAAACACCTTCTTTGCATCAATCGCGACTCCGGAAGCAAGCAAACAACCGCACCAATGTCTGCCGTCACCCGCGGCTTGCGAACAGCATCCAAGCAGCTGCGCGTCTCCCGTCTCCCAACTTGCGCCGTGGGTCGCTCGGCCTCGGTCGGCGCTCGTCTCTTCGCGGCTGCCTCTGCGGCTCCGTCCTCAAAAACCTCAACAACCTCAACAACCTCAACATCCTCCCGCAACAGCAGCTTTTCTACCTCTGCCGCCTCCTTGTCTGCTGCGCCCACCATGGCTTCACAACCGCGCGAATACGATACCGAGATCACCGACATTGCCGACTATGTCGCCAATAAGCCCATTGACTCGGAGCTGGCTGTGCGTTTTCCTTTTTTGCGTTTGCAATTCCTCCAATTGATATTATAATTAATATTATATTCTTCTAGTTCGACACTGCCCGATGGATTCTCCTCGATACTCTCGGCTGCGGTCTCGAGGGCCTGCGGTTCAAGGAGTGCACCAAGCTGCTTGGCCCCATCGTCCCTGGCACGGTAGTTCCCAACGGTACCAAGGTTCCCGGAACGCCCTTTGTGCTTGACCCGGTCAATGGCGCCTTCAACATCGGAGCCATGATCCGATGGCTCGACTTCAACGACTGCTGGCTGGCAGCCGAGTGGGGGCACCCTTCGGACAACTTGGGCGCCATCCTGGCTGTCGCCGACTGGATCAACCGCACTAACAAGGCCGGCGGCAATTTGGCTGGGGGCAAGATCTTCACCATCAAGGACATCCTCGAGGCCATGATCAAGGCTCACGAGATCCAGGGCTGCCTGGCTCTGCTCAATTCATACAACAAGGTCGGTCTCGATCACGTTGTCCTCGTCAAGGTTGCCTCCACGGCGGTGGTCTCCAAGATGCTGGGGCTCAACGAAAAGCAAATTGCCGATGCCGTCACCCAGGCCTGGGTCGACGGCCAGTCGCTGCGAACCTACCGCCACACTCCCAACACTATGTCCCGAAAGTCGTGGGCTGCCGGTGATGCGTGCCAGAGGGCCGTTAACCTGGCCCTCAAGGTCATGAAGGGCGAGCAGGGTGTTCCTACTGTATTGTCCGCTCCTACCTGGGGTTTCTACGATGTTCTGTTTAAGGGCAACAAGTTCGCCTTTCAGCGTTCGTACGGCAGCTATGTCATGGAAAATGTTCTTTTCAAGGTTTCTTACCCTGGTAGGCGCCGATCCCTTTCTGGTTTCCTGCCCCCCTCCTTCTTTTCTCTACCTTATTATTTGTAATTGACTCATCGGGTATCACAGCCGAGTTCCACTCCCAGACCGCCGTCGAAGCGTCGGAAAAGATCCATCATCTGCTCAAGAAGATGGGTAAGTCGGCCGCAGACATCAAGGCCGTGACCTGCCGAACCCACGAAGCTTGCGTCCGCATCATCGACAAGCAATTCAAGCCCATGGACAACTTTGCCGACCGCGATCACTGCATCCAGTACATGTGTTCCGTGATGCTCGTCTTTGGCCGTCTTGAGGCCACCGACTACACCGACGGCGGCGAGGCCGCCACATCGGAGCTCGTCGAGTCTCTGCGCCAAAAGATCAAGTGTGTCGAGGACCCCCAATACACCAGGGACTACCATGACCCCGCTCTGCGCACCATTTCCAACGCGCTCACTGTGGAACTCAACGACGGTACCGTTCTTGACGAGGTTGCTGTCGAGGCTCCTCTCGGCCACCGTCTGCGCCGTGACGAGGCCAAGCCCGTCATTTTGGCCAAGTATAAGCGCCATCTCGGCCCGCACTTGCCTGAGAATCGTGTGCAGGAGCTGGTGGAGCTTAGTCAGAACAGCAGCAAGCTTGACAACATGACTGTTGATGAATACGTCGACCTGTATGCTGTCAAGGAGAGCAAGTTCTTGTAAATAAGTACTGCTGTTCTAGGGGAGCTGTGGTGATTATTTGACTTGAATTGAAGCAGAAGGGGTGGATCATGCATAGCCAGAGTTCAAAGTATACATAATTTGGTAGCAGTAGCATGTACGGTTCATACTTCAATGTGATTACCAGGTACATACGGAGTACAATCACATCGAGAAACTAGCGCCCGTATATGCAAAGTTCCGCAGGTCGCAGTGCCGGGGTACTCGGATGCAACGTGGCCACGATACATCATGGTCGCCGAATAGTTGTCTGCGGGGATTTGCTCCCGGATCTCGGCCCCGGCGGTGCCGGATCTCACGTTTAATTTCCATCATGCGCAAAGGCGAGGTGGTTCGCATGTGCGCATGTGCGCACGAATACGATGGCTCTCGGATATGGCTCCAGCTAGCCCAAACCGCGGTGGCTGAGTCGCCGAATCCTGTGAACACAGCACAGCCCCACGTCGGTCTATGTTGTCATGCCGGCCCCTTTTCGCCTCCGGTAAATCCGCCAAAAACCCGACAATCAGAACAGAGACGCATCTTCATTGCGCCATCCCTCCCCAGACACCGATCATCAGAAACCGCCGCAATTAATCCTCTTCCGAATACAATCTCCAACTGCAACGTTAACTCCTCGGCTCCATCGCTTTGCCCCTCGACATACGACATCGACTACCCGTCCACTGCCGCTACGATGGTGTCTGCCGATCGCCAACTCATCATAGAGACCAACCGGTCGCTCCGGAATATCAAGACCGTACGCCGTGACCATCGCTATTGCAGCGCAATACTGCTCAGACAGGGACATGTATATTCTAATGCGTCTTTGTAAACAGGAACTCGAATCCCTTCTGGAAAAGGGCGTCATTGACGAGTCCATCTTTGACCAAATCTCCACGGCGCTGCCTCAAGAGTCACCACTGTCCGGCCCCCTCCGCACAGCTTCCAGCAACACCACCACCACCTCTGCCCCTACGTCCGACGATACCCACGAGGCAACCCCTGTCTCATCTCCTCCTCCCACGCAACAGATGCAGAATCTAGGCATCAACAACTCGCCCCCGACACGAGCCAATGCCTCCCCTGCACCAGGCGCACCCTCCGGACCCCCCTCCTACGATGCCATCCCCGCGCCTCAACTCCCTAGCCGCACCGGCAAACCTGTCCTTGCGCACGCCCGAGCCCTATACCGCTACGCCGCATCCGACCACCGCGACGTGTCTTTTGAAAAAGACGACAAGATTCTCGTGCATGAGTACATGAATCAGGATTGGTGGATGGGCCAGAATACCCGAACGCAACAGGAGGGTATCTTCCCGCGAAGCTACGTCTTCGTGGAGCAACAGAACGAAGAGACCAAATCCGCACCGTTTGGCGCGGCGGTCCCGTCGCCGGCTCCTTATGGTCAGCCGCAGTATGGGTATCCTCCTCAGGGTCCGCCGCCGCAGCAGAATCCTTATAATGCGAGCGTGCCTCCTATGGCGATTGCGCAGGGAGGAGAGGCACCGCAGGCGCAGGGGGATGGGAATAAGGTGAATCAATATGGCAAGAAGTTTGGGAAGAAGCTGGGCAATGCGGCTATTTTTGGCGCTGGTGCGACTATTGGTGGCAATATTGTGAACAGCATATTTTAGGAGGTTACTCTGGAGAGAGGCGAAAAGGAGGTAAGGCAGGTACATAGGATTGATGCGCGAGAGAGGGCGGAATTGTGTTGTCCTGTTTGGAAGGCACGTCAGGTGTTTTGGCGTTATTTGGACTTTTCATCTCTTGGTGCATGCACCGTTATGTGGTTTGTATCCAGGTAGTTATTGCATTGCTTGTGATTTATTAGACTCCATGGACGCGCGTTTCATTTGTTACATTATCCGCTTGTCTTTTGAGGCGTCATATGAAGTTCTCGTATGCTTTGTCTGTCTGACCTCAATGCCAGATGAGCTATAAGTTATAAGTTATGTATGTATAACCGACTTGACATGTCACTGTTCTACTAGGGCCCCACTATTCCCGCCATATCGGCCAATGCAATTTCAGCGCCATACCGCGTTTCCTAAAATTTCGCCGATAAGATATAACTATGTATGTACATACATAGATCTCCCGAGTCCCAGTCGCTTCGGCTTTTGCAGCGATAGCGATAATGGGTCAATTTTGCAGCCACGTCTAATTCACATAGATCGTTCCGAAAAAGCAGAACCTGATTCGGCTCTCCAGGTGCTCGGAAAATGTCGAATCCCAAGAAACGATCGGTCGAGGCCACGCCAGAAACCACGAACAAGAAGAAGAAGAGAAAGACAAAGTTTCAGCAAGATGACGAAGCGCTCGACATGGAGCTTGGCGTCAACAAATTATTCACACGCATGGACAACCAGTTACTGGCGGACTATCTCGCTCAGAAGTTGACGAGGTTTGGCAGCCACCTCAGCTCCGTTGAGATTTCAGACTTGACAGTCTCTGGTAAGGATGTCTCTGCAACAATTGACTGAACTGAATCGAATTAGAACTGGTTCAATTGAACTCGACGCTCATCTTACTGACACGCCCGTGACAGCCAACTCAATACAAGACACAACGACCTCGTGGCAACAAGACCGGACCCTCGCGAACCTCCCGGCCTTCCTCGAGAAATTCTCCGATGGCGAGGAGAGCCTCTCGAAACCCCCCAAGAAAAAGGGACATCCTCACACACTCATCGTCGCTGGCGCAGGGCTGAGAGCCGCAGACATTGTTAGGTACGAACGGCCTCGACCTCCCATGCACAATGCTACCACAGAGTTAAGACTGACGCTATGGACAGGGCCGTACGGAAGTTCCAAGGCAAGGATAATGCCGTGGCGAAGCTGGTATGTACTCTGCAAGACTCGGCTAAGTCGAGAGTTTATTCCGACTGCGCAGTCGCATGCTGATCGGGCGCATGCTGATCGGGTGCCGCAGTTTGCGAAACACATGAAAGTTGATGAGCAGGTCACCTTCCTCAAGACGAGGAAATCAGGTATCGGTGTTGGTACTCCGGCTCGCTTGATCGAGCTGATAGAGTGTGGTACGTGCTTGCCTGGCACTCCTTCCTGCAGCGAGGGATGACTGCTAACATGAAATTCTTTCCCTCGATAGGTGCTTTGTTGCTGGATAACCTGCAGCGCCTGGTCGTGGATGCCTCACACGTGGACCAGAAAAAGAGGGGTGTCTTGGACATGAAGGACACAATGATGCCTCTTGCTCAGTTCTTGACAAGGCCCGAGTTCCGAGATCGGTATGGTGATGAAAAGAAGCCGCTGGCCTTGTTGTTCTACTAGGCATTTACACATTTATCATATTGAAATACGAGAGCGTTCTGTACCTTGTGCTGGGCAGTAGGTAGTTGGCAATAACATCATGATATCCTGGTTGCGAGTGCAGCTGCTTGAGAAAACACTTGCTCGTCTCTCAAAGCAGACCATCTGCTAAGCGTGGCTGATAACTAACGAGAAAGAGCAAGAGCAACGGCCACTCGAAATGGAAGGCGCCAGCCGATTGTGGTCAACTCTTACCTTGGTCTCCTCTTTCAATTCAAACTGGAGTGCAAGCTGTACCTTCCTTTTCGCTAATGACTTCCCCTAGAAATGGCTCACGCTTCGCTCCCATCTGCTTAATTGTACTCTTCTCTCTTCTTCTCCATGTCTCAACCTCATCGCTCGTTGCTACTATTCCCCGTCCGTTATACTGCCCAGGCATTTCCTCCACTCATTTTTGGATTTCCTTTCTCATTCGCTCCTCCAGTTTTTTTGGTGACTATCGTTCGTTACGACTAGCCATTTCGACAGACTTTTCACTTTCCATCACGTACGCATAGCAATTCGTCAATATGCGAGTTGCTTTCCTTGGAACTATACTATTTTCGATTACAGCTCGCTCTCAGAGCGACGCGCCTAGTACGCAGGCTGGTAAGGAAATGACCTCTTACTTTCTTATCGTTTGCCTTTAGTTTTTTTTCCCCTCTGGCTCAACCAATGAACAGCGAGATTCACGCTGACCTTTCCGAAAGTTTGCGTTGATGACTGCATCAAGTCTCTTGCTGAACATGGGCTTCTCACAAATGGCATGAAAAGCATTTGTGCCGCACCACAACTTCAAAAGGTAGGCCAGGACCCAGCAAATGTACAAACAGAATCCGACCGAACAGATGGCTAAGGCATTTGCATATTCAGGCTCATTTTCAATGCCTAATCAACGCATGCTCCGCAGACTCGTACGGCAGTGCAGTCAAACAGTCGATTTCTGTCTGCTCTGCCAATGGCGCTAACATCATTCCATTACATCCGATAGAGGTTCGTCAACCTCAGAGCTCTCAACATGGCCAAAGCCAAATGGGTGGACAGGCCAGCGAGCATCTATCTATGGTCAAAAATCAGAAACTTCACCTGCCTCGCAACGTGGCAATGGACTTGACGTGCAATACTGGAGGTGACGGCCTCGTGACTGTGTCCCTTGGGTCTCCTTTACCTTCCGCTACCCCGTCCATCTTTGAGAAAGAAGATGTTAGGAAACAGTCGCCACGTGCAACTCGTAAGTGGAATGTCTACTCATGGTGATCATCTTCACGATTGGATTTATTCGCTCACAGCCACCTTCACAGCCATTTCGTCGCATGAGGGCATCATGTTTGTGAAAGACGCCAAGGCTCTCATGGAAGAATTTCAAGACGCTAGTACGCTGACAACGATGACGAGTTGTGACTCGAGTACATACAAAATGAATGCGGAATCTACCGTTTCTTCCACTCTGAGTCAAACTACTGCGTGTAGCTCTGCGGAGAGTCAAATTGAGGATATGCTAACGTCCACAATTCTCTCAAATTTTGATCGAAAGACTCGCTCATCAGAGACAAGCATGATGTCTAGTATGTCGAAATTAGATGAGAGTTCAACGCAAACGTCCTCATGCCCAGAATCAAGCTTGATGGCATCTTCTCTTGTAACCTCTTCTTCATACATGGAGGCTCGTACCTCAGGGCCGTCGGCTTCGTCTTCGACTAGCGAATGCCCCGGAAGCATGACTGAATCGGTCGTAGCACTAAGTGCTACGAGTTCCACGCGAGTGTTTTCCTCTTCTTCATCAACCAGTCAAGCAAAAAGCACGAGCAAGAGCAAGAGCACGAGCTCAGCCTCGGTCGTCACCTCAAGTGCCGGATGTTCTTCATTTTCGAACTACTCGAATGAGATGGCTCGCCAGACTTCTACCACATCCAGTTTGTCCACTGGGTCTAGTTCTTTACCGGCATCATCATGCAACGACGAACGGACGAGCTCCAGTTCATTTCTTACAAAAACTGCAACTACTACTTCTTCCAGTACTAAACCGTGTTCATCGTCGAGCAGAGAAAGTACTTACTCAGCTCAACTGAACACAGGATGCTCATCCTCCAGCCGCGCGTCTAGCAGCTATAAAATCCTCAACACACTGTCGACAACTTCCAGCACCACTCATGCTAGCACAACGACCTCGGAAAGTGTCACAAAAGCCAGCCCTGCTGCATATACACTGATTGCACCTTCCTTGCCGCCTTCATATGTCGTCCCGGATCTCGAAGAATATGGTTACGGAAACCGGCCTCCAGCCTATGGCTTTTCGAAGGCGGCAAGTGATGTGCCATCCAGCACAGCATCACGTTCCGTGACATCCTCCAGGTTCTCTATCACGTCTAGCGCTCGGCTCAGTCGAACAACGAGCGAGCCCGCAGTCTATGGCTCCAGCACCTCGATGACGACGATGACGCAAATGACCCGCCTTGCATCTCTCCAGGTCGACTCTGACCCCTCCGATGACTCTGTCGTAAGATTTCCTTTTCTCTTTCTTGGATGTTGCACTCGCTCACTTGGCTCATTGGATTCGTTGGTGCTGACTGATTTGACGTAGGAAAACGCCGATGTGGTTAAGGTTACACTTATCTCCTCGATTGCAGGCGAATATCACACCACCGTCGTAACCATTCAGCAAGCCGGAGCGGCGGCTTCGACGGACGCCCCATCACGCCTAGCATTGAGTGACGCCTCAAACAAGGGCAGCAGCGAGAATGAGTCTTCCTTTGCTGATCCGAATGCAGAGTCGGGTGAAGGTGTAGCTTTCGGTACTGAGACTCCGATGCCTGCAGTATTTGTCGCAGCAGGAGTGAACAGCCGGCCTAATGAACTTGCCATGATTCTCGCTGGCTTTGTGGTTTCTATATTTTACTGGGCGCTATAATATTGTAAAAATACGATGCTCTTGACGGCGGCGCGATGGGCCGCGTAGCAGTAGGGTTATGACTCGTTTTTTATATGTTTGCGTTTTGAGTGTATTTTATTATAGTGGCATTGAGCCGCCGTACTGTACTATTGGCAGGAGCCATAATCTATTACAAGTTTGCTCAATTTTTCGCTGCGCTGTCTTGTGCGAGCTGTGGCAGGAGTGCATGGAGCGTAGAAGATGATGCAAAAGAGGTATAGTTAGGTACATGGGTTTTGGTAGTGAAGCTTGCATGGCTGCGAAGAAAGGTCGGTCGACGAGGTTCGTCTCCGTCGGGAAGTAGCAAGCATATCAGCCTCATGCTTGTATATTTTGTGTCTGTTTTGATCTCGCAGATCCGCATGTAAGGCTTTGATGAAATTCCTGTGGAAGTTACAAAGTTGTCGATACCTGAAGCCAAAGAAGAGCGATCACGATCATTGGAGCAAGGTGTCTCACTTTATAAGGTACATTAGGTACATACGTTAGGTACCTATACTCCATCAGCGCGACCCCATAATTAGCCGTGTCCGGACAACCAATTGATTAGCATGCTCCATTCCCGGTTGCCCCAAACCGGCCCCACCAAAAAATAAAATGTGTACGTAGAATCTAGAATCGACGACGAGAGTTTGTGAATCTGTAATAAAGCATCTTCAGCGAACTCAGAGTGGCAGATATCAACAAACCCCATTCACTCGCCGCAGTGACATCCTGCAAATCTTACCTCGTATCCTGAAACAAGTGTCACGCAACCGTACCGATGAAGAGCAAGCGCGCGCGCGAAGCCGCCACGGAGGCCGTGGAAGACGTCCTACCTCTCAACGACGCCCCCACAGAAGACAAGAAGAAGCGCAAGCGAAGCGAAGATGAGTCTGGCGAACAAGGAAAGCTAAAGAAGGCCAAGAAGGACAAGAAAGACAAGACGGACAAGAAGAAGAGTAAAAAGGGAACCTTCGAAGAGACGAGACGAGAGAAGAAGGACAAGCGGAAAAACCTGCAGGACCTGCCCGAGGAAGATGCCGACGAGGAGGAGGAGGTAGAGAACCGGGATTACGTTGCAGGCCCAGCAGCCGCCGACGCAAGCAAGTCAAAGAAGGAAAAGTCCGCCTCCAAGAGTTCGAAGAGCTCCAAGAGCGCCGGGACCGACGCCACCAACGAGGAAAAAACGACGGTAGAGAAAGCAGTATCAGCCGAAGACGGAACCGAAGAATCAACCAAACCGAAGGAGAAGAAGAAGGAAAAGAAGGCCAAGAAAGACAAGGACGAGAAACCAACGTCCACCAACGAAGAAACCACCCCCGCAGACGACCCCGCCACCGAAACAGGCAAACCCTCCCGCCACATCGTCTTTGTCGGCAACCTCCCCTTCAGCGCGACCGCGGCAAGCATCAAGGCGCACTTTGCGACCCTGAACCCCATCTCGGTGCGGTGTCTGAAGAATAAAGACGATGCGAATCCGTGTAGGGGTATCGCGTTTGTAGAATTCGCCAACGTGTGGAGCATGAGGACTTGTTTGGATAAGTTTCATCACACGATTTTTGAGGATGGTGTTTCGGCGGGGAGGAAGATTAATGTGGAGTTGACGTGAGTTTTTTTTTTCTTTCCCTTTTTCTTGTTTGTGCGGTTTTTTCTCTCTCTGTGTGTGTGTGTGTTTCAATGTACACCATGGCAAAACAAACAAACAAACAAACGTGATATAATGGTAGATTATGTACGCGTCTGTGGGGAGCTGAGAATTTGTTTGTTGTATGTGTGTGCTTCTCTTTGGTATCTCGAGGCTGACCAATGTGCTTTTCTCTTGGCTTGAATAGCGCTGGCGGTGGTGGCAGCACCAAGTTCCGCAAGGAGAAGATCCGGGAGAAGAATGTCAAGCTTGATGAGAATAGGGCGAAGCGTATTGATAAAGAGAAGACGGCGAAGCAGCAGGGTGGGGGGGAGAAGAAGGGGCGGCAGGGTAAGGAGGCGGGTGTTGAAGTCGGCGTTCATCCGAGCCGGTTGGCGAGGAATCCGGGCTTGGGGGGGAGATGAACTGGAACTTGGGGACTTGGGGATGGAGCTGGTAGGAGATGGAGATGCAGTGGTGCGGGCAGACATATCTACATGAGCTGATGAGCATGAAGACGTATTGTGCTGTGATGGCGAATGATACTGTTGTAATGGCTAGCGTTCTTGTCAAGATTGCACATCTACATGGACTGTAAAATCTGAAGTTACGGGTCGCGCATCTTGTATGTATAACTAAATCGAAATCGAACGGTGTCCAAGGCGCGGAAACCATAGCAAGCCCTTGTAGTGTTAGAATCTTCCCAATATCTTGCGTGGGTGGAAGTTCTCTGTCTCCAACCAGTGCAGATGCATCTTCTGCAGACAATGTCCTGTCCGACCCAACGCGTTACGCACGACGCTTCAAATACCAAAACAGACCCAAACACAAGGCCGAAATTATATATATGTACCCTTACACCCCTCTCCCTATTTCCCTCTCTTGCTGAACAAGGCACATGCACTGAACAATGTAGTCAATCTCCGACTACTTTCCGTCTTTTACCACTGGGCATCCTCGAGTTCTCGAAGGCTCAAGACACGTACCCATCTAGTAAAAGACTGCTACTTAGCTCAGGTGCTATGGCTAGAAACAGATGTGGAGAGGACGTTACTGCAAGATGGGCTGAACCAAAAAGAAAAGGAAAAGGGATATGCAGGGCTGAACAAGACAGAGGCATGGCATGGGAGGGCAGGATACTCGGAATCGATGCATGGGCCAGCCAGAGTACTAAGAAAAATATTCCGCGATGCAAGAATCTAAGCGGAAGTACACATGTACGGTTGATTCCAATATAGCCGGCATGTACGAGCCCCCTCCCCTCCCCCCCCCCTTCAACAAGCCGAGTTAACTTCGTTATGCCTACCTGCACGACAATAGCATCGCTGCGACACAGATATAAAGCCATGCCATGGAATAGGGAACTTTGTAGGACGTTGCACGGCCGTATAGTTAGTTATACGGGTCATCGGGAAGTTGACATGCTCCCACGGCAGTCCCCAAGACGCGACAGAAGTATCAAAGAAGGGAACGAGGATGGACGACGCAGCATGCTTTCTTGTCCGGTTTGGATCCATCAGGATAGACCATGGAGACTGGTGTAGAGTAGACCTGACACCATGACGAGGCCTATCTCATCCTCTTCACGCTGGAGCTCACGGGTCTCCATCGAGAATAAGCCAAGCCAGGCCAAACAAACACCCACCTCCATTCGTTCTTGAATCACAGCGAATGAATCAACACGTTAGACTCGACAATAGGAGACACAAAGACACACAAAGACACACAAAGAGGAAGATCGAAGACGTGCATAACGCCCCTATCTTCAGCGAAAACAAATAGCCTGCCTCAAAAATAAGTGCCAGTACCAGCACCAGCAGAATCGTCGCGAAGGCGCGTATGGCACATTCCTGGCACGGAAGCAGGCAGACGGACGGCGGTTAGACATTACATATAGAGGACTTGAACTCGTCTTCATAACAAGCTAAAGCTGATATTAAGAACAAGAAAAGACAAGAAAAGACAAGAAAAGACAAGAAAAGACAAGAAAAGACAAGACAAGGCAAGACAAGGCAAGACAAGGCAAGGCAAGGCAAGACCCATAACAAAAAGGCGAATCTCAAGGACTAAAAAACCTTCCCGCCGAAACAAAACAGAGACTCTCGTCCTTCCCTCGGCATCGGAACCATGTGCGAGACAAGATCGCATCAACCATTATAGTTTGTTTTGCTTCTCTCCACTCACGTGCGACAAGAATAATGTGGATGAATACAAAGGTATGTATGTAAATAGAAAAAACTTTATAAAGAAATCACGTGTCTTGCTTTTTTTTTTCGTGTGGAGGGTGTACATTTTTTTTCCGTGTCGCTAAATCGTTCTATTCACGCTCAAGGTTGAAAGATAAATTCCCATTCATGCAGAAGAAATAAGAAAAAGAAGAAAGATTCTTGGCGACTTGGAACGGATCCCTCATAAAGATACATCTGATAGATACATCTGCTTCGTTTGAAAACGCTTTCGTTGCAAGTATTCGAGGCTCCTCGTCAAAGTTTGGAGCTCCATCTAGATATCGTCGCTGTCACAAATGTTGCGCCTTGTGTATGCCGTTCTCGTACTTTAGTCGGTTCGCATCGCCGGGCAAAAATAAAAGGTGGAAATAAAGGTATTAAATTGGGTTCATCGCCGACCGGGAATGTCTGTCTCGCTTGCCAGTGTCTGCCGCTGCCTCTCTACTTGTGATGACGCATTGCATCATTTACAGGATTGAACATTTCGACTTTTTGCTCTTGGATGTTTGTGAACGAGGATTCAAGACAGCACTGTGTGGTGAAGGGCACCGTTTCGGTTAGCTCGTTCTAAACTGAGACAACATTCCACGCCCAGACCCGAAGTCATCTCTTCCATAGTCAAATTAGCTTTCAACTTACCGAATGGCTTCATCAAATACGCTCTTCAAGTTGCGCTGAGTGAGAGCAGAGCATTCCAAGTATTTGCAAGCTTTGATTTCTCGTGCGCAAGCCAGTGCTTGCTCATATGATACAGGCTCCATTCTCTTTTGCCTCAACGAATCCAGTGTGGCGGCGTCCTCTCGCAAATCGAGCTTGGTGCCGACCAAGATGATGGGAATGTTGGGTGCATGATGGTCGATTTCGGGGTGCCACTAATTCATTTTGCGTCATGTGTCAGATGTCGAAATAGCGCAGCGGTACAGGGATTCGTGCGTGCGAGCACTGAGGCTGGAAGCATCCTTCATTCTTCTTACCTTGGCCTTGACGTTGTCAAAGGATGGAGGTGAAACAATGGAGAAGCAGATGAGGAAAACGTCTGTTTGAGGGTATGACAAGGGTCGCAAGCGATCGTAATCTTCCTGGCCTGCGGTATCCCACAGACCCAGGCTGATGGGCTTTCCATCAACCATGACACTTGCCGAGTAGTTGTCGAAGCTGTAGAAAAAGGAGAAAGCCAGAGCGTCAGCCACAGATGCTGCTGCAGGTATCCGCGATTGATAAGGCGGTCAGGGGTGGCATCATGGGATGGAGACTAACACTGTCGGAATGTATTCGCCGGGAAAGGCATTGGTCGTATACGAGATGAGAAGACATGTCTAATTGCTGGAGATCAGTATCTAAGGCTTGCGTTCGCTTTCTGCATCGCTTGAGCGGGCCGGATAGGCGGATTGGAGAGGGTGGAAGGGGGGGGGTGGATGTCGGACATCGCCATGGCACGAACCTTGCCAACCGCACCGTCACCGGTCACGACACACTAGAAAAACAGAGGCAGCAAGCAGGAGTCAGCGCAAGAACAAGAGACCAAGTTTGTAAAGCAGGCAAAATGCGCGGAAGCAGACCTTGAGGGACTGGACGCCGGGTTGAGCCATTGTGAAGCGGCAATGGAGAGGATGCGAAGTTGAGTTGCGAAGCTTTGTCGTGGGCTGAGCAGGAGCGGTGGAGGGGGTCTTGGAGTGCGGCGAGCGAAGGCGGTGGTTGGTCGAGAGAGGAAGACAGGTGATGGGGCAGCATGCGACACGCTTCCGGCGACGGCGACGGGCCGGCCTGGGTCGATGATGACGATGATTCAATTCATCTGGCATCCATCTGGCATCCATCTGGCATCGCCGCATCTTTCAACCATGGCATCCTTCAATCACTCCATCTTTCATCACTGCATCAGCCAGCCATCGCAAGCATGGAACAAAGCCCGCACCCATTGTCATTCGCTTCAATGACAGCCAGCCTGGCCAACAAGAGAAAGGGAGGCAGATGCACTGGCGCTTAAGACAAAAAAGAAGAAAGGAACCCAAAAAAAAAAAAAATTTAAAAAAAAAAAACACATGATGCACAAACAATGCGCAACTCCCCAATGTCCAACCCTTATGCCCTCTACGCCCTCCAAACACGTTGTACGCACGCGCCGAGTGATTCGAGACAGGTCTTGGGTGAGGCCCGCACCCATGCGTGGAGAGCGGAGGGAGCGGAGGAAGCGGAGGAAGCGTGCGTGATGATGGATCGAATGCTTTGCAGCGCCCTCAGAGAGCATTCCTTCTGCTGATCCATCGCTTTGATTTCCTCCAGGCTTCCCTTGCCGCTGTCATCGACGTTGCATTGCAGCATTGGTGCACGGTAGCTGCCATCTGCACTGCGACTTCCGGTATTTCCTTGTATTTCCATCATGAGTCGTCACGTGCTAGCTTGTGGGACCAAGCCTCCCGAGCCCCCGGTGCTTTGCAAGAGTGCCTCCAGTTTGAGACCCTTCTCTTGCTTGGCCCTCTTTCTTGGAGGGATATCCTATCCTTTGTTATATGTAAACTCTGGCACAGAAATGCAGGATCGATGTAGAGTCTGTTGACTGGAAGAGATCTGGCTAACAGAATGGGCGTAGAAGACTCTTTCCAAGGAGTCGTGCACAG